>KV426266.1:32723-60885 GCA_001632375.1 Exidia glandulosa HHB12029 | reverse complement strand
CGGAGAGCGCGCCCGGATGACATGGAAGCACCGGCGGGATATCTTTCTCCGGTAATCCTTGCGGACGTCGTCCGTGAGGCCACAGTGACTATGAGTCAATAATCAGAGTCAGAGGAGTAAACGAATCCGATCCGTAAGCTTACCAATCGATGTCGGTAGCTGATGTGGATAGCGCGGAGGCGAGGGCGCTGTGTAACGCCTTTGCAGCAACTCGCGCACGCGGGGGCAACTGCAGCTATAAGCGGGATAGGTCAGGAATCCACTGAAAAAGAAATGAGTACTAACACGAACCGGACTATAATCAGGCCACCCTCTCGAAACGTGTCCTGTTACGGAGTTCCGCGGGGAACAACAAATGCGAGATACAGTACGCTTCGCGTGCGCGTCAGCAACCACTCGGATGTTTAGAAAACTGCGCTTACCTCGTTACACGGCTGCTGATCTCCGGGATAAGGCTTGCAGTCCGCTGAGAGCTTCGTGTTCATGCGCTCGGTGTGAGACAACCGCTCTGACAACCCGAGGTCAATGTATGCATTCATCAATAGGTCGGACACAAGAACGCTACTCACAGTTGCGATGGTTTTGTTGAAGGGGCAGCCCGCGAGGATAGCCACGAGACGTGGAATGTTTGCCACGGGGGCAGTACGACGGCGTCTTCGGCTGCCGACTGGCGAATATAGATGAGCAAGCAGTGAACACGTCGAAAACATGTTCTTACCGCTGATACCACAGCCATAGTGTTGGATTGCGGGCGGACGAGGGAGATCGTGATTGCTCCAACACGTCACTTGCGGATGGGATCTGGTGAGAATCATGTAAGCTCCTGTCGGACGAGCAATGAACACCCAGAAAGTGTGCTTACCCAGCCGTTACATTGTTGCTACAGGCACTACACCGCATTCTGGTGCCGAGGGAGATGAATGAGCTACTTGCCCCCGAACGGATAACCAAAAGCAACCCAGGAGAACTTTTACCATGGAGACGGCGGACGCAAGTCTGGGCAGTACTGTCCATCAATCTGTGATGTAGATGCGGATCAGCTGAAGTACGAAGCAGAGAGTGTGGGATAGACTGGGACTTGGACTTGGACGGGGAACGGTAGCTGGGAAGAAACGGGGCATGTTGCACAGACTGACCAAAATGAGAACCGCTCAAATGATGCATTCTCATCCCCGCACAGAGTTGCATAGGGTCAGACCATAGCAGGACTGTGAGCCGCACATGCGGGACAAACGGAAGGCGGAGAGTGAGGAGGAAGAAAAGATAAGCAAGGGACGTACACAGTTGGACCAAGCCGATCTCCACAGTTCTTGAAAAGCGCAGAGGAAGAATCTACAGGTGCAGTCAGTACACTGCATCACGGAATATGAGGTAGGTCAAGAAGAAAATGGAAGGCGGCCCAAAAATGGATGTGGCGGTGAGACACGCTGTGAGGACAATGGAGAGCGTAGTGGAGAGGGTGTTGGTGGCTCTCTCGAGCCACAAGAGAGTGTAGAATGGTAGGAGAGAGAGCAAAGTGCAAAAAATCCGTACCTGAGGGAGGCCGTCACAGGGAAAAAGTCCGTGTAACAACCAACACAATAGTTCTGTGGAGAGCTGACCTAGAGGAAAGCGGCATACTAGTCAGCAAGAGAAACAGGGGATACTGGGAAGGGACGCACACTCCAGTGGCAAAATTACGAGATGGCAAGAGGAACGGGGCCAAGTGACTGACTTTGAAAAAGCTGTTCCGAACCCGCCTGGCGCCGCAGCTTCTTCGGCCTTGACTCACCGCCTCCGCGTACATCACATTGAGTTGCTGACGCATCACTGGGCCCAGAAGCGACGTGCAGCTGCGGCAAGCACAGCACCAGTTGCCGACTTCCCAGCTTCAATTCCGAAATGCAATCTCTCTTCAAGTTGCTGTAAGTCGGGTTAAATAGATTATCACGGGGACGGAGCAAGCAAAACTACATATGCACAGAGAACTCTGCTAATACAGTTGCACGCCATCGCAGTGGAGGCATCTGCTCTGTTGCCTTTCCCGCTGAACATCTGGAACATCGAAATTTGAGATCCCTCCATCAACAGAGTAGGGATTTCGGACTCTCAAGCTCATGGTATGCAGAGATAGAGTACCTGTTAGATGGAGAGAAGACCTCCCAGTGAAGCTCCCAGGCTCGACCGACGGCGCACTATATGCACAAATATAGTGGCATTTCGAACTGCAAGGGATGTAACAATGCTCAGACTACTATAGAAAGAGCCAAGTAGGAAGCTACATGTGGCTGTGCACTGCATATATCTACTGTAAGCGCCGGGAAGCGAAAGTCTGGCACGGGATGCGCGCGGCGCGATGTCCGCGGACATACGGAGACTGCCGGAATGGCCTCGCGTTGCAATTCCAGGACACCTGTGTATTCATATGTCAGCCCCATGCCTCAGATATACTTGCTCTATCCTGTACCCACTATATCAAAGTGAAATTTGAGCAAAGAAGCTCGACAGCGACACAGACAGACTGAGGCATTTGGAGAGGAAAACGCCTCCCCGGGCTGAGTCGCATGATGTGACACTGGCCTGGACCCGGAGAAGTGCGCAGCCGGTCTGATCGGCGAGCTTGAGAAGCGTGTAATGCCCTGGAAAGGTCGTGGCGAAGAGGTTCCCTCGCGTAGGGACCTCCAGAGGTATCGGGGTATAGCTGGGAAGCTCCTCCCCTCCCTCCCCTATCCTGTGGCTGTGCAGCGTATAGCACAAATTGCTTCCGACCTCGAGCTTGAACGAGAGAAAACGGGCAACGGACGGCCTAGATAATCGAGGTGCGAGTCGGCAGGGGCCAAGTTCAACATCACGGCACCGTAAGACCGGCCTCGCGACGTCCCCACTTCCGTCATCGGCGCAGCCATCTTACGAGATTGCACGCTCTGTCAGCGAGTTTTGGTTGGACCGCACTGCGAGCGCGGCCGGCGAGACGAGGGGCGGAATCCCGCGGCCAGAGTATAAAGGGAACCCTCGCCTCGCCTCGTAGACTCATCGGCACCGACGCCCCACTTTCCTCTCAACCTCTCTCCCATCTACTGCACTCGTCATTGGCTACGCACGCCGTCGACGTCGTCGAACGCTGCTGCTCGGCGGGTTCGACAACGGAGGTGGTCGCTCGGTACGTCGTTCACTCACGCTCTGCCGGCAACTTTCCTCATATTTTTCGCTTCACCCTCCGACCTCGACCTTACCGCAGGAATACGGCTCGGAACTCAGCGTTGACGCACTGGCGTTGGCCCTGATAGCTTACATTGTGCGCTTACGATCGGTATGTTCTCACCCTTTCACTCTCGTATACACGTATTGACGAGACGAACAGCATTCTATTCAAGATCTACGATCTACGACGTACGCATGCTATATGTACAAGAAGCCGGGGGCGCGAGTACACTCGCGCCGCCGTGCTGCATCCTGACCACCAAATCCGATCGGCGGGACAGACTCATCGTACGTCCCTTTATTCAGTCTCCCGGCTTCGCGCCGCGCTTCTGCGGCTTCTGCGTCGAGCATCCTCGGTGCACAACTCTCCGCGACCGCCCTGCGCGCTAGCGCGGCTCGAGGGGAGATAACGCGCGCGGGCGTTGCAGTACGAGGCGCGGAATACCGCGCTCGCTCGCTCTTCCGTTGGCCCGCGCGAGTCTTTAGTCACTCTGTGCGATGAGCGATGTCAGCGTGCGAAAATCCGAGCGCCTGAGTGACGCACGAGAGAGATAAGCTGTCAATGGCGCGTACAGATCGGACCGTCCGCACGCCGAACGTACGCAGAGCGCAGCCGCGTTCTCTTGAACGCGCGCCTGCGTCTACCGCCGATCGTACGTGCGACGTCGCAGGTCTGAGCTACGCTGCGAGTCGGTCGCTCGCTCGCTCAGTTGCGCCGCCAACCGACCGTTGCTCTGATACGCGTCCATTGTTGTTCCAGGAAGCCTGTAGTTGACGTGAGTCTCTAAGAGTTCGAAACTGTGTGAACGAAAGGCCACAAACCGGGCAAATGCACATGTACCGCGCCTTCGCGATTTCGGCAATACCGATCGGAAAGAGGGCGGGGAGCGTAGGATAAGATGCGCGAGTAGGTGTGCGGTGTGTTTATATCGGGACGGAGTCGTGCTGAAGCCGTGAACGGCCGGTGAGCGTGGGGACCGTTTGGGCATGGGGTGTCTGCCGAGGACGGACGAAAACATAAGTAAACGCGCCACTACGCCGCTGGAAAGGTACGTACGTGCTATATCTCCTATCGCAAACGCAAAGTTGACGCAGATTGAGTCTGACTGGTCGTAATTTGGGCTGTATAGCTCGTCGGCGACCGGGAGGGACCGCTCACGATCTCGACGGCGCCGAGGCCTGCGCTGATGAGCACTATGGCTAACGATGCGTCAATGGTCGTACACCGTGCTCGGAATGTGTCTGACACGCGCTGACGTGTCCTCGGATAGCAGCAACGAATGAACCGGTCTTGGCGATTCCCGCAAGTCGCGCTCCGGCGCCATCGACGTAAACACAAGCTAGAGCACACAGATAGGTGAGCAATGTACATCTACTCTCCACGCCCAGACCGAAACCAACTCACCGAACGTTCTAGCAACGCAATTGTTGCTCCTCCCCGACCGTTTCCACGACCACCGCCGAACGTTCAGCACCGCCGCACAAGCGACGAGGATCTCGTGTGTACGTCGCTCTGACACCCTATGGCGGTTCGGTGCAGCGAAGTACGGAGGAGGGCTAACGTGTTTGATCAGCATCGACGACGACGATTGTCCAGCACGACGACTTACAAAGGTGGACATCATCCGGAACTACACGGATATCGCTCGAGTGGATGACGGTGGGCTTAATGATAATGCGCCCGTCGTGAATGAGCTTCTTGACGTGCGTGCGTCGTACAACGAAGCTGGTCGGTACGCGTCCATTTGTTGTCCGCGGAAAGTGACCCTGACAAATTCCACAGCCTTCGTACACTACGCGCGAGTGGATGACGGTGGGTTTGAAGACGATGCTCCCGTCGCCGCCGAGCTTCTTGACGCGCGGATGGTGAATCGGTACGCGTCCATTGTTGTCCGCGGAGAACTGTCGCTGACCAGCTCCACAGCCTTCATATACGGCGCGCGAGGGTATGACGGTGGGCTTGATGATGATGCGTCCGTCGCGAATGAGCTCCTTGACGTGCGTGCATCGTACGGCGAAGTTGGTTGGTACGCGTCCATTTGTTGTCCGCGGAAACTGTCCCTGACAGACTCCGCAGCCTTCGGACACGGCGCGCGAGTGGGCTTGATAACGCTGCACCCGTCACGGTTGAGCTTCTTGACGTGGGCGCGCGAATTGGCAGAGCGGACGTTGAATCGGTACGCGTCCATTGTTGTCCGCGGAGAACTGTCGCTGACAAATTCCATAGCCTTCGTACACGGCGCACGAGTGTATGACGGTGGGCTTGATGATGGCTGCATCGGTACGCGTCCATTGTTGTACACGGAGAACTGTCGCTGACCAACTCCATAGCCTTCGTATACGGCGTGCGAGGGTATGACAGTGGGCTTGATGATAATGCGGCTGTCGCGGATGGGTGCGTGTGCGAGTTGGGTTTGAACCATCTCGAAATGTCGAGTCGAGCGCGGAGACGGAAGACGCGCGCGCTGTCGCACGCTGACCGCGTTTGCAGCGCGACTTTCACCAGACTGAATATCCGAAAAGACATCGTGAGCCCCGCGTACATGATCGCTTGACATGAACAACGTACGTTACTTCCGACGTCTACGCAGCTTGAGTGGGAACGTCGTCGATTGCGAACCGACCATCATTTCCCAACTCGACCCTTCGCGATCTCGACCACACGAAGGCGGACGACGTTAAGGAATGGATCACGAGGTGCGTAGAGATCTTGACGTGCCCGCGACGCGTGAGTTGGATGCATTCCCACTCGCGTCTACATAAATCCAAGATTCCCTAAAGAACAGCACAGCAAAATCGTCAGCGCCGCGCGCAGAAGCGACGGGATGTCAAGTACGTACCCTCATTCTCCAGCGTAAACAGCTAACGCAGCCTGGATAGGGACATCGTCGATCGCGAACCGGCCATGAAATTCCGAGTCTATCAACTGTATCGCTCGCGACGCGAGCGTGCACATCATGCGGTACGTGCAGGTCTTCTTGATCCCGCGGTACACGCTTCTGACGCTGTTGCGCTTGTTCCCAAGTCGATGAAGGTTTGTCTACGTATTCGTCAGCATCTCGCGTAGGAACGGGTTCATGTTCACAACGTACGCGATATCTGGCCATTTGCGAGCGCGGTGGAGACGAGTCTGGACGCTGACGCGTCCGAATGCAGAATGTCAACTACCGCAGGAACGGGGGTATGTCAGCAAACGGGCCAGGACACACTTCAAAAGCGTACGTACGTGTTCTATCAATCTTTCGCGTCCAATTCAGGGCGCAAGGTGAGCTGCACCAGCGCGAAACATGGGCTGCACCGTTGGCGCGCCGGCGGGAAAAGCGCGCTCGCGATCTTGACAACGCGATGGCGCAGACACGCTGGGCCGGCGTGACGCCGCTGATACGAGCTCGTATGACGTTCTGAGTGCGAAGGTATTGCGGCGGCTAGCCGTGAGTCTGACCGCGAGTAAGACCGAGTTCTTGCAGCTCGTGACTGCGATCTCCGAGGAACGAAGCGAGCGATAGAGAATGGCAGCTCTTAAGACCGAGCTCGACGCCGTGAGTGCGCAGGTAGCGTGCGAGTACCCACATGGCCGTGAAGATGGGTCAAGAGCTCCGGTCGCGCGTAGTATGAGGGAATAGCTGAATCATGCTCGTAACGCCCAGAACGCGAGCTGGAGATGTTGAATACGGCGAGTGCTGGTGAAGTCGCGAGTCGAGGGCTGGGGAAAGCGAGAGCATTGGGCTCGACGGTCGAGTCGATGCAGTCTTGACGAGCGCGCGCGAATTGGCGATTGTCGACGAGCGCATAGATGGAACAGAGCGCTGAATGTCGCCAGTAACGACGAGGAGATGGGGTCGAGAACTCGAGTGACGACGGCGGGTAATTGACGCGAAGGAGATAAGTCGTCTCTGACGCGTCCGAGACGACCTTGGTGCTGGACTCGAGTTCCAACGCGACGTCGAGTTGAGGCCATCGTGGTTCGTGTACGGGAGCAGAAGGCAAGGAAGAGGCAAGACGCGAGGGAAGACGAGAATGGTGCGGGGACAAGGAGCGAGTGCCAAACAGTGGACAAGCCGCGTCGCGAATCTGCCTTAGCCCATAAGCGCGTCCTTGACCAACCATCACGGCCGCCAGCCAGGTCAGATGGCGGACACGTCCTCAGAGGCCAGTACGTCACGCAGCCCGAGTCCAGAGGCGTTCAGGACACAGTCCCATCATGCCCGAATGAGCACACTCAGCCTGGCGACGACCACGATAGACGACCTGACGCTGGCCTTGTCCTCCTTCTCATCGCCACCAACACCAGAGCCCGCTCCCCTCGCATGCTGTTGTGGACGTGGCGATGACTGCGACGCCACAAGGAGCTGGAACCGCGTACGGGCCAAGCTAGAGCGTGGCTTGACTCTGAGCGCAGGTGCGCAGTCATCTATATTCTCAAGGATTATCTTAACATATTCAGAGGTCGGCCAGGCTCTATTACAGCGTCACGAGGCATATGTGCGCAAATATAATGCTCTGGACGAGCAGGCGAACGACTCCAGCCGCATGTTGATTGAGGCTCGGGAACGCGCAGGAGCATTACAACAGACGAATGACGGTTTGGTCAAGCGGCTAGACGACCTTCTTAAGGAATACAACGAGGCTGAAAAGGTACGAGATCTCTAAACTCGTTTGTCGTCGCTGACAACGTCCGCAGCGACTCGGTCAGGCACTCATGTCGCACGAAGTCTCAGACTCGTCCAACAAAGCCCTGCTTCAAGAACTTGACACTGCACGCAGCGTGATAGACCGTCTGTCTGCGCAGAACGCCCGTTCGGCCGGCTGGGATCTCAAGCTCGGTGCGGCGGCGCAGGAGATCGAGGACCTCAAGCAGGAGCTCGACGCCGAGCGCCACCGCAACAAGGTCGCAGAATCCAAAGCCGCCGCCGTCCACCAGCGCTACGCGAAGCTCGAGGCGGACCTGCACTGGGCGCGCGGTGAGCTCGAGCACATGCGCGCCACGCGCAGCGAGTTCAGCCAGGACATCCTGAACGAGGCCCGCACGCGTCTTCGCGCCATGCAGCAGAGCCCTGCGGACGAGCCTGTCAAGCCGCAGGAGGAGGTGACGCAGATCTTGGAGAGCTTGGTGGCGGACAACGAGCTGCTCAAGAAGGATACGGCCGAGCTGCAGAACTTGTTGGCGGAGGCTCGCGAGGACAGTCGCGCGATGCGGGACGAGCTCGAGGAAGCCAAGGCCGCGAACGGCACTGTTGTCCATACGCCGACCAGCTCGACGTGGTACCACCCGAGCAGCGGACGCATCACGCCGTCCTTCCGCTCACATCGTCACACCGAAAGCGTGGCCAGCGCGCGTAGCAGCGCAAAGTCACCTGGCATCAACCCCCGTGGCTTCCGGTTTGGCTCGCCGCACATGAAGCCTGGCACGCTGGTGCGCATTTTACGTCGCAGGGCGTGCGCGTCGCTGACACAAGTGTAGGACACCGAGGACCTCCTTGTACCCAGTTCTCCCCGCATATCATCGTCGTCGGGTCCAGACGATGCGTCTGATGCGTCCAAGAACGTGACTGTAGAGATGGACGCGAATGCAGCAGCGCATGGCGGAAGTGTCGACGAACGCCCACGCTCACATCGTCCCCTCATGCTCCTCACGCGTTCACGCGGCGTGCAGACAGACGCGCCCTCTACATTACTCCAGCCCATCACCGTCACCGTCCCGACACCGCCTGTCCTCGGTACTTCACCTCGGCCTTCTGTCCGCAGCGACAAGAAGACGACTGCCGCGAGTACGCCGATCGACACGCATAGCGAGACGAGCAGTATCCTCGACTCGAATGGCTCATCGCATCACCGACCTGCAGGTTCACTGGGCTCCGCTGGTGCGAGTGGGACGATTGCTGCGCTCGTTACACAAGCTTCGGCGCTGCTGCAGCGGTTGCGCGAGGCCGACGTACCAACACTCAGTGCCCGCTTAAAACGACAACAACTGCTTGCGGGCGGCGGTGCAGAGCATGGTGCAGCTGGAGCGTTGGCTGGCATTGCTGCAGGCTTCGGGCTCGGCGGTGGGAATGCAGACCGGGATCGACAAGCGCGAGACGTGCTGGGCCATCTTTCGCGCACAACTGTCGAACGCGTTATTCGCGAGGCTGGTCGCCTGGACGCTGGCACCGGTGTCGTAAACGAGGACGTGACGGCCTCTCGCCGCGAGATGCGCGCCCTGCTTACGCTGCTCAAGGAGACGTTTGGCGAGATGGGCAAGATGCGCGCGGACGTGAACGAGATCGTGCTCAATCCTAGCGGCGCGAGCAAGTTCGCGGAGGACGTCATGAACGCCAACACTGCTGAATCCAATCCTGCACCGTCTGATTCGGGGCCGATGAGGAAACCGAAACCCAGTGCGCCGTCGGCAGGCGGTGGGTGGATTGCACCGATCTCCAAGCTCTTTGGCGGCGGCGGTGGCGGGAGCAGTAGTGGGGGTAGCAACGAGGGGCGGCAGGAGTCGAACGCGTCTCCTGCACCGTTGCGCCCGCGGACGCCGGCGCCGCGGATCGTAAGCAAGGTGGGCGCGACGGTCGGTGCTTCTCACGCGACCGCGCACGTCGGTTTCAGCAAGAGCGGTACGCGCGGGATCAGCGCTGCCGCGACAGCATGGGACGAGGTGCACGCTGGCGCTATACAGCCATCTCTTTCATCCACTTCTGCACTGGGATTGACGTCGAGCGGAAGCATGGCTGGAAGCAGTGCGCGTGTGCTGGAGTTGTTTGCTGGTGCGCCTGTCGCGAGACCTGCGGACCGCGACTGGGTCGTACTTCCGCGCGGTGCAGGCCCTGAGAGAGATGTCGGCGCAAACGCGACGTTGCGCGCGAAGAACCGCAACCGCCTCTCTCGAAACCTCGACGCGCTGTCCTTTGATGGGCCTGGAGGACCAGATCGCCCGGATACTGGCGAGGCGCAGATCACGCGCACTCTCCGCGGACGTGGGCTTAGCGATTCGAGCATCCGCTCGACGTATCTGAACGATGCAGATCGCACGCCAGAGGCCGTGCACCAACAGCCCAGTGGGATCGGCTTGATGGCCGGTCTGAGCAAGCGTGTGCAGGGGTTCAGGCATTATTATCCGTACCCTGCCGAACCGTCCACAGCATCATCGTCGCCTCCCCTCAGCTCGCCAGTGTTCTCGTCAACGCGAACACAGTCCCCCATGAGCACACGGCTACCTCCACCAGCGCATGGGCTAGGCATCGGTGCGACGGTCATGCCGATTCCTGTCAGCGCCAGTGCGCGACTCTTACGAGGTATGGCCGATGACGCCGTCGCACGGAGCTCGAGTATGCGAGACGAGAGCGTGATCGAGCGGCAGATGTCGCGCGGGAAGCACACATGAAGCTCGCCGCGTCCGGATTGTGAGTGTACGATATGTGTTTACGTGCGTGATTATTGTTTTCTCTCCCTCCTCTCGTGCTTTAGATCTAGCTTGCTGTCACTATCATTTGGATATTTCCACCCTCGGATGCGCAATACCATACATGCTGCACTGCGGCATAATTGGATGGACGTTGATTCTGGTCATGGAACCCTTGAAGACCATTTGAAGCTCTGTCCGCGGCTCCCGGTGTTTGGTATGTTGCTCTCACTGCCTCCCTGACGATTCTCCTATTGTTCCCAGCTACCCTTCTTTAGAAGCCCGTCAAGGCGGTAATGATCGCATTCAAATGTCTGGAACGGACGGTTGCAGTCGCAGGTTCCCTAACTGTGCAAATATCCCTGTGTCGCGACTCGCGGTCACAGCATCTGCCCTGTTCAACGTCGCTTCCCTAACGCGCTGCAGCTTTCGTATCAACGTGCACAGCGCGCGTTGGTGGCCCTCCATTGGATTGCCACATGCATATGTCTTCTCAACTGAAGCCGCAGACATGCAGTGCCGCTGCCAGTCGTTGGATCAACGCACCGAGTTGCAGCAACTCAACACGCGGACCCGAATGGCTTGACATTTGATGTCGCGGCTAAAGGAGAAGGGGTGGACTGGGTTGTTGTTAGGATCCCTTCTTCCTCTTGCTCGCCAGTGACGATGAAGACCTACGCACCGTACCTCGCGGGGTTCATTCGTCGGTTGCGCCTGCGACAACTCCAAGATGTCACACTGGCCCATGTCCTTGCAGGAGATACGTGCACTCCTATCAGCCTACCCGAGTTCGAGGCCTACCTCGCGTACACCGTGCGTTCTTCATTCGTAATCCTTCAGTACTGCGCTGCCATGCTAAACCACGGCTTGAACTCTGTAGGAGAATGCACTACAGAAGCTGCAGTTCGTGGTCTGGTTCCAAGACTACACGAAACGCTTCTTCGCCTTTCCTCCGCATGTCCGCTGTCTTGCTCCGGGGCCGCCAGACGAAGTGTTCGAACGCGCCCGGAATCTGCGGCCGATCTTCATCCATCGCGAATCGAACACCTCGGATGAGGAAGGTATCGCTCTGTGTCCTCAAGACCCCACCATCGAGGCAGAAAAGAACCGCATCCTTCGTCAAATCGTGCCTGTCGATGAAGCGGATGCGGGGCACACACGCTCGTCGACAGACCTTGGGGACATAGGTGATAGAGACTCGTGGGCGTCGGCGCGGACGTTGGTGCAACCGTGCCGAGATGAATGTCTGCACATTGCGGAGACGTTCTTCCGTAGTGGCTCAAGCAAGGAGTTGAAGGTCGATGCTGCGGCTCGGAACGCCGTCTTTCTTCGTCTGCGGCGTACAACACATCCTGACGTCGTGAGTCGTCCCTGCAGTTGAGAAATACGGATGACAGCTGATGCGTTTCGACTCAGTTCCTTTCAGTTTACGAGCAGATATATCATCAGCTCGAATCACAGTCGCTTCCCAACTTCATCGTACTAGCTAGCACGAATGTCAATGTACAGAAGCAGATGCTCTGGTACGTCACTCTCCTTCCCTTAGATGCTGTGAGCTGATATAGTGTTTTGTCAGGTTTACAACCGGGGCCATCTCTATCATCATCGCTCTTTCTATCTTTATTTCCATGGTCATCGCTCTCCCTGACCGACATCCATCTGCGCGTGCATGGCGAACGTTCGCCGTGCCATTCATCTGGATCGGTCTTTCACAGCTTTACAATGCAGTAAACGGACTTTGCAGACAGATATACCAACGCGGCGGTGCTCAGCTGCGCGTTTGGGAATTGCAGGATGCGTCGTATCGCATCTTGAAACCATCGACAAGTCGCCTTCCGTCCAGTCTCCCGCCTACCCCTCCTGCGAGAGACAAGCTTCCTGCAGGCTTTGCGAATGCGTCAGTCCACGCTATCACCCTGCCGTCAAATGAATCAGAGGAGAAGTGGGACTCGGACAACGACGGCTCCGAGAACGAGAACACCTCTGAGAGCGAGAAGGACGAAGCGGACTCTCCAGGGCCGGTCGACTCCCCAATGCCGCTCTTGAAGTCGCCCAACCGTCGCTTCAGCTTGGTTCCCCCGACTGCAACGCAGGACCGCAACGGCTTCATGAGGCCTGCGATCTTTGGTCCTGAGAAGATCGTTCAGGATAAGCGTATCCGAGCAGTGCACACGCGTATCGTTCGAGGTCTCCTCTTCTTTGTCGTGGGAGGTACACTTGTGAGTGTCGTTAGGAGTGGATTGGGATATGCATGAGACTGACGACTCTTCAGATCCTTTGCATTCCACTGTATGCCATCCCCGGACGCAGGCATTAAGAGTCGTCCTACGCTGTCCTGGATTTTGTAAAGTACATAGCGGGCCAGCATGTACACTAGCTGACGCTGTAACACTACCGTCTGTAACCGGATGAACCTCGAAGTCTCGAGTCCAGAGAGTGTTCGGAACCACGTCCCGCGCACAGATACTTCGCAATCTTCGCAATGCCAGTCGACGCGCAGGCGTAGCGGGACCATGAAGCTTGCGCGGCGATTAAACGGGCAGCACCAAAAGCCCCGACCTCTACCGTAGAAAGGCGCGCCAAAGCAACATCCAGTTAGACGTGGCGCTTCTTGTGGAGAGTATGAGTTCCTATGTCGGAGAGATGACTTCGACAGCATGCTGCAATCGTCTGCAAGTTGACTCTACGTTGTGATGCAACGTGTAGAGAAACCATGAAGCAAAGCGCATAGCGGCTACCAGTTTCGTCCAGGTCGACAAGGATTATTTCCTCAGTCTCAGAGAGCGCGAAAATTCCGAGCAGGGGATAGGACGACGGTCGGTAGCAGGTTCGGATGCGCTGTTCAGAAGTCTGAGGAACGTGAGAAGAGTTCTGGTAATCTTCAAGGTAGACTTCCCCTGCAAATGAATGGTAAGAGGTCAAGGGGCACGAGGGGTGCGGACTTAGCCGCTCGCACCTTATTCTCGCACCATGCAGTCTTTACGAACCCGCAAGCCCAGCGAGGGCGCGTCGACACTACGCAAGCCATCGACGCGCAACAAGCTCTCGAAACCCGGCGCTGGCGGTCGCGAGATCTCTGCGCCCATCAAGGCGCCCGGCGTTGGGCTGCGCGGCGGCGCAGGCGTTGGAGGCGATGCGAACGCCCGCAAGAGCAGGCTGGACGACAAGATCAAGAAACGAATGTCTATGCGCTATGCAGATGGTCCCAGGATGCGGGAAGACGTTCCAGATATGCCGTCCTTGCCAGCTGGTGTTGGCGCGACGCGTCGGGAACCGCGGCTCAGCGAGCGCGAACCTCAGTTGCGGGACAGCAGGAAGAGCGACGAGTTGGATCTCTCGGCCATGAGCGCGGAGAACTTCGATCCAGATGCTTGTGCGTATTCACTCATACCGTTGGACTTGCATCATGCTAATTCTATCGCACAGACTTAAAGACCAAGCTCGGCAATTCTACAGAGGCCGAACTGCGCTCGTTACAGTCCACGTTGCAGGCAACGAAGGCGTCGACGGCGACAGATCTCCAGCGCAATGTCTTCAAGAAGTACGCACACCCTGCCCCCGGCTACGACAGTCCTCTGACCCTCGCACCAGCTATGCAGAATTCATGCTCATCTCGAAAGAGATATCAACACTCGAGAATGATATGCTCGATCTCAAAGAGTCGTTGTCGGAGTGGAAGAACATGCCTGAACTGCTCAAGATGGACGAGACTACAGCTGCATCTGCAGGTGGAACTATCGACAGAAGACGCACCTTCCGCTCGTCCGTCGCGGACCTCAAGACTCTCTACGCGTCCCAGCTGCAGACATTGCACTCGTTTATCGAGGGCTCTGCCAAGTTTGTACCCGCGACGCCTGGACGACACATCGTCATCGAGACGGGCGACATGGTCGCACTCAACACCGCCACGTACAAGGTATGCATGTTCGTACGTCACAACCGTGTATCATGGGCTTAGGATGAGGCTGCAGGTCGAATACCCCGTACACTTTGTTCTGCTCGATGATGCACTGCTCGTCGCTCGCAAACGAAAGCAGCGTGGTGGAGGCTCGAGTAAGAGCGAAGGCGGGAAGCTCGTCGCGGAGAAGTGCTGGTCGCTGAACGAGATCGTTGTTGTGGACGTCAAGGATACCGCAGGTATATCGTTCACCTTCCAACTACACAACGCACCTGACTCTGTGCCGCAGACCTGGCGAACCTGATCAAGATTCGACACGCGAAGGAGATCCATGTGTACCGTACGAGCCGGACGGCAGACAAGAAGCAGCTTCTGCTCGCCTTCCGTCAGGTAGCAGAAGAGCTGGCTGCGAAGAAGCGCAAGGAGCGCGAAGGCGAGAATGAGCGTCGAAAGAGCGTCTGGACGGGCAACGCGGTATGCGATACCCATCTGCCTCGCAGTCATCCGCTTATACTGCCCGTCAGCCAAAGATGTCGGCACCTACAGAAGCAATGCCAGCGCTGCCTGCGTGGCTGAGTTCAATGGCCCCGCCAAACGTCGGCGACTCTGCGGACGGCAAGACGAAGAACGAACAGGACTCACGTTGGATCGACAATTTCTGCGACAAGTTGACTGTTGCGATCGCGCTCCGCGAGTGGGAAGAGGCGGTACAGCTCGTCGAGGAAGGTGTGCATTTGTACTATGGCGTTGTGGTCTTTTTCTATACTTACGCATTAGCAGGGGAGAAGAAGCAAGCCACGATATCTGCATTGGCACCGAAATTGAGCGCGCTCACAAAGTCGCTGGTTTCTGCCCTTCTGCACACGCTCAGTAGTACCACGAACAGGAAGTCGCATGTCGTGCTCCTCGCGTCGCTCCTCGCGCGCTTGAAGTCCACGCCTGCGGCGGTGACGACCTTCTTGCAGGCGCGCGGGGAAATTGCGCGTAAACGCGTCAGAAGCATCGCCATGGAGGGCGATATCGTCAACTATGTCTGCGACCTGTGCGTGGTCGTGTTTTGCGGCATCAAGCATACCGCGGACTGGTTCCTTGCGAGTTGGAAGGAGCACGAGGTGGCGTCTTGTGAGTTTTTGCCTCTTGGGGAGTATCAGTGTTGACCGGCGCTTGCAGACTTTGTGCAGTGGGCGAGGGAGCAGATTGAAGCCTTCGCGATCCTGTTCCGCAAGCAGGTCTACGGGACTGACATGACGCGCAAGGTCATGACGGATGCTTTGACGCTAGTACGGCAACAGAACAAGAAGGTGTGCGGTGTCTGCATAGTTACAACTTGGTCTCTGATACAGGTGTCTGTAGTTCTTGCAGGACAACGGGCTGGACTTCTCTTTCCTCCTCGAGGACCTCTTGACGCCTCCTCAATCACCTGACGCACATCTTGCGCATTCACGTACCAACTCCCTCGGCGGTACGAAGGCTTATACGCTTCCCGCACCTGCAGCGTTACAAGCAGTGGACAAACCGCGTATCTCGCCCTTCCGTGGTGCAACGACCGTGATCTCGCCCGAGATCAGTTCTCCTCCGCCGCCTCCTATTGAATCACCGCAACAACCGCAACAGCAGCGTTCTGTGGTTGCAGAATCGCGTTCAGTGGCTGCAGAGCAGTCGTCATTGTCCAGTTCGACCTCCAGCTCACGGACAGCCGCGAGTTCGGCATCGACGAACACGACACGCCCGCTCAAGCTGAACTTGAACAACGGCAGTTCGTCGAATGTGGTTGCTACGCAAGGACCCGGACCGCTGAGTCCCACGTTCTCGAGTCTTGGTCCGCCTCCCGACAACGGGCTGCGGCCTGTGACGCCTTCGCGCACGCCTGTCCCACGATCGCCTCTTCCTCCACGCTCACCGAATCCTGGCCACACCCCGACGTACAGCCAATCACAGTCGCATTCAGCACATACGTCGACGTATAGCAACACCTCGTCGACGTACGGCAACACTTCGTCTGGGTATGGCAGCGCATCGGCAACGTACGGCGCTGGGGTGCGCAGTCCAGGACCCCCGCGATCCCGCTCTCGTGCGGGCAGTCAGAGCGAGGGCGAGGACGGGTACAGGCGTCCGCCACGGCCGCGCGACGCGGATATGCCGCCAGTGTCGGGACGACGCACGCCGATGGCCACACCGCGGAGCGCGATGGGCATGGGCATCGTGCGGCCGCCCAGTAGTAATAGTAACGCAGGTGGAGTCGTCAGGGCTCCAACTGTTGCGAAGCGCGAGGGCATGATTTAGACTTTTCGGCGTGTATGTTTCTTGGCTAGACGCTTTTGTATCACTACACTTGGCTACGACCTTTTGGCGCGCCGTTGCATATGAAGATATCGCTTGCTCAACTTAGCGTTTAACCCCCCATGTGGCCTTGAATCTCCTGTGTTCTTCGTGTTCACTGTGATGTTGGATGGGCACGCGCCAGTCTTAGTTTACTCTCACCACTTTCTTTCCTTCTCTCCTCCTCCCCTCGTCCGTTCGGATGGCCGCGTCTTGACACCATGTAATAGGTAGTCTGTTGCGGGATACAAATGCAGATTCATCATCAGCATATGAAGATATCCATACAGACGCACGGACTGCGCCAGAGCGTCGTTCATAGCACTCGCTACGCTGTCGCAGAGGCAACGGCTGTCGCAGAGGCAACGGCTGTCGCAGAAAGCAAAGGTCCAAAAGAGTGTATATAAACCCGGGGTGAAGAAGGGCCTAAGAGGCCATCGGGTGGGGTAACTCTAAGAAGGTAAAGGTATCTCAGACGCAGGACGACGAACCGGACGCGCGACCGAACATGTCCCAAGGGAAACGCGCTGAGTCGACCAGCTCTGTGCCGTTAACGACGCCGGTGACCTTGAAGGAGCCTGTATAACCTGGCAAGATGGCAGTCCACGCCTCGTACGCGGTCGTGCCGAGCGACACGTTCGTGGTCTTCACTGCGTCAATCGAGTTCGGGAGCTTAGCCCCTCCGTACTTGACGAGGACGCGGTCGACGGCGACGCCGGCGCGCACAGCGACTACAACGCGGCTGCCGCCCGACCCCTGGCAGCTCACGTCCGGTGCATACACGACCGTGTCCTGCAGTGGGAAGCCGAGCCCACCCTGGTCCTCGGTGCGCGTGTTGCCGTTCGAGGAGGCGACCGTGAAGCTCATGCGCCCAATGCCCGTCGCGGGGTCGATGAGGACGGCGCCAGCATTCGGGTCCGCCGCGGGCATCAGCTGCCAGAAGTACAGCGGGCCGTACACGACGTTTTCGCTCTTCTCGTCTGGCTCGAGGTAGAGCGCGACACTGCACTTTGCGCAAGCCGCGTCGTCGTGACCAGTGTACTTGAGCGTCACCGTGTATCCGCGGTCAC
This sequence comes from Exidia glandulosa HHB12029, assembly GCA_001632375.1. Taxonomy (NCBI): domain Eukaryota; kingdom Fungi; phylum Basidiomycota; class Agaricomycetes; order Auriculariales; family Exidiaceae; genus Exidia; species Exidia glandulosa. Next base: position 43,034 of record KV426266.1, on the reverse strand, counting down.
TCGCGTCTTTTATCTGCGTGGCGAATGTAAGGGGTCCAGTGGAGGGCGTGCAGCGGGAAATACGCACGCGTACGAAGCCGTTCAGCGCGAGCTTGCCTTTAGTCAACGTGAGCGCGATGTTGTGCGGCTTGGCGGGAAGGATGTCGATAACATCTGTGAGCTCAACGTCGCGCGGAACGGTATTGATCAGGCGCTCCATTAACACGCCGCAACGCTCCTTGAACAGCGTGGCCGAGTTCGCCAGCCTGCGCACGTCAGCGGCGGCGCGCCAATATAGCATGAGACGCACGCGGAGATGGTAACGTTACCGTCGCTGGCGAAGATGCGCGCGTCCGAGAGCGCGGAGACGTTCTTACTCACGACGAGCGGATTTTGCGTCGTCCCGTCCAAAAACTCTGTCGCGATGTTGTTGTCGAAGTGGAGCGGCGTCGAGTCGAACGGGACATTGCCCTGCGCCGAGCCGTCCACCTTGTCCACAACGAGCGGGAACGCGGCCTGAAGCGCGGCGTCAGCTCAGCGTCAGGATGCTTCATGGAAACAAACGTTTTGTACGCCGCCGAAGCTGTGTCTGGTGGCCCTCAGGAATCGTACGTGCGCAGGTAGGTGCTCAAGACGCACCCACATGCGATGAGCTCGATCATCTCAGTCGCATTGAATCCCTGGCGCGCAAAGCTTGCTGTGTGCTCCTCGACGGACTGCGTCGGATTGGGTACGCCTGGGGCGTTCGCCTCCGTTGCGTCTACGCGTCCGCCGCGGAAGGGCAGGCTCGGGCCATCACTGGCCTATGGGTGAGATGGCGCTGACGCCACGAACCGAGAGGTACGCACTTCATCTCGAGCGCAGAGACAAGTCCCAGCGCGATGAGATCGGCCACTGACGGAGACGGTGAGCGATTCATCGAACGTGCAGCACTGCGATACGCACAAGACACATACTGTGCGACATCGTCGTCGGTGGCGTAGAGGCTTTGAAAGAAAGTAATGGTATTGGCAAAGCCGTCACCCGGGTTCTGGGCGTGGTCAGCCTCAGTCGCGTCATAAAACACACATAAGCACCTCATCACGATCCATCTCGAACTGGATGGACGCGTCAAGACCACCAGTGCCGTCCTCGATGTTGTACGTCGCCATGTCGTGGTATGCCTGCTCATCTCCATCAGTTTCTTCCGCAGTGTGGCAGAAGCACAGACAGTGCGTATCCAGTCTGCACGTCGCGTCAGCCTCGTCCGGACCGCAGAAGTTCACGCACCAGCGGCGTTGTTCCTGTTCTTGCCGTCAGCATCGTTCGTGGTGCGCGACTCGGACGCGAAGGTCGGGATGGAGTTGCCCATATTGATCGTGTCGAAGCGGAGAAACTCGAGCGTGTCGAGGTGAGGGTTCGGCCAGATGTGCACCGCCGCGCGCACGGAGGAGGCAGCAGTGGCAAGCGCGAGCAGTGCGCGAGTAGACATGAGAAAGAAAGTGGAACAGCAAGTGCTGGAGACGAAGGAGAAGGGCAAGAGACGAGCTGGGGTTTCGCGTGATGCCGTCAGCCCATCAACCACATGGAAGTCCCAAAAATACAGAACGGGCAATTAATCTAGTAATCAGTCGCGAATCGTAAGAAGATGCCTCGTGGCATGCAGGTGCATGAGGTCGCGAGAGAGCGTCCAGTTAGTAAGCTGAAGTATATTTATAACACAAGGCCGACTTGAAGCGACAGGATAGGTCCAAGACCACGAAGGAGTGACAGCGACGATACAACCACGGCAACAGAGTCCCTGAAGGAAATAGCAGATAAAACGAAGCGTCCTCGAGCGAAGATCCAGAGCTCAAGCAAGGGTTCCGAACAAGGCCAGACCAACGAGCGCAAAGACGGCAGCGCTCACGCTCTTCCGGCCAGCTGCCCCTTCCGGAGCACTTGGAGCGTCGGTAGAATCAGTAGACGGCGCAGAGTCTGAGTTGGTAGGGTTTGCGTGCTCAATGGTCGAGATAACCGACGTCGTTCCTCCATTGTCGATAAGCGTCGGGGCACCGGAGCTGCTGCTCGAAAGTGTGCTAGAAGATGTCGATGCGCTGGATGACAAAGACGTTGGCGATGAAATCGATGCCGATGAAGAGGACGACACCGTAGACGACGAAGATGACGACGCAAAAGTTGACGAGGAGGTAGAGGTGGACGTCGAAGTGCTGGATGAGGCCATGTCCACGACCTGGATGCGCGCATGCGAGATGAGGAACTGCGCGTCGCCCGCAGCATCCAGGAGCTTGATGGAATGCTTTGCGCTGCCGTCGAGCTTTTGCTCGAAGTGCAGGTTCGCACAGGTACCACTGTCAGACGTGACCCAGTCTGTCATGTTGTGCGGCTGGCCGTCGAACTCGGCCCAGGCAATGTCGGTAATCCAGTTCTTGTGGCGGTAGGAGATCGCCCACACTTGAAGGTGCGTAGCTATCGAGACATGGTGTGAGCTGTGCTAAGCAGAGCGATGAAGTTCTACACGCGCACCCTGCTTTCCTGCAGGAACATCGAAGGTGTAAGGCTGGCCAGAAGCAACGTAGTACTGGGGCTTGTCTGGCGGGCCGAAGTTGGTCCAAGGCGAGCAGAAGAAGTCTGGCACGGGGCTGGGACCCGGGGTGAAGGAAGTGCGCGCAAGTTCGATCCAGCTCATACTGACTTCCGACGTCTACGAAAAGAGTGTGGTTCCTGGCAAGAGACAAGAGGAGAAACGTCGCCAAACGTGCGCGGGCCAGGGTTTTGTCCCTTGTTCATGATAGCCGCGGTTCCTGACAATCAGCGCAGTAACGGAGCCGAGATCGACAAGTATGCTCCCGATAGAGTATGCTCCCGGCCGCCGAACCGTATCCTCCCTCGGAGTCCCTTCTAGAGCGTTCTTCCTCCCATAAGACCAACATAAGACATAATGACACCGGTAACTCAAAAGTCCGATCTAACTAGCCTCTGGCAGACCAACTAGTCACCTAATACGCTTCATTCATAGTATTGTCAGGTTTACAAGATGGAGGCCTGCAACGGCTCCGCCCGGGATGCTAACCTATACTCACCCCGAAAGGATTGAGAAAATTCGGCTCGGGGAGGTCCTGGCGGTCTATTGTTCTCTGAGACGCCATATGCTCCTTTCGCCCGCATGTATGAAACCACTGTGAGTCCGAGTGGTCGAGGCATGCCAGACAGCATGTGCTCTGAGACGACGGCAATGGACGAGCCAGTCCCTGAAGAACTTCGCGGAGCTTGCGAATGGAAGCCTCGCACGTTAATCCGCAATTCGGCATGTTACAGTGCGAACAGACTGGGTCAGGCCAAGTTGCAGGAGACCGCAAGAATTGCTCGTTTCTCGAGTCCTGAAGTAATGGAGTGGTCGGTGTAAACGTTGTGTCGACCGACGGTGGAAGCGCACAAGACTCGAAGTTTGTTGTGTCGTCCACTGGCTCCGGTGGAAGCGAGTGAAAACCACGTGTGTCGGAACAGTCGTCGCAATATGCAGATTGCGGCAGGGTGCCAAGGGCATTGTGGCAGTGCCACGGGGACAGCCGGACGGGGATAGCAGGGACGAGCCGACGGGTATAGAGGCTGTTGTGTCGTGTTAGGTAGATCATCATTCATTGCTTTCCTCTCGTTTCTCCTCTCGCAGCTCAGGCTGCCCCACGTGGTGACAACTGCACGATACTTTCGTGCTCGCCTTCCACTCTGGCAGGACAGCGTTTCCAAACACCGGCGGCGCAGACTGGCGCGGCCCACACGCGTTTTTTCATCGGAAGCACGCCAGGACAGCGCGACACACCGCCGCATCTCCACCGAACTGAACCCGCGTCTCCTATTCCCACACTTGTCAACCCCTATTCTCCCGCGCGCGCACCTCGCCCAGAGCGCACGATGACAGATTCCTACATGCGCGACCTAGACGGCGAAGACGACGAGGAGGCGCAGGCGTGGATGCGCGATTTCACGAAGTACGTGACGATGGCGACGCTGAACGTTGCGGGCGGGCGCCTGGGCGAGGTGAAGGCAACCGCGTTCGGCGCGCACATCACAGAGGGGAGTGAGGCCCAGACGTGGTACAACGGGCTCACGCCGGCGCAGAAGGACTCGTGGGCGAACCTGGTCATACAGTTCAACCTCAAGTGGCCACCGCGAGCGGCGATCGCGAAATCTGTCGACGAGTACATCGACGAGTTCCAGGCGTGCGTGCTCACGCAGGACGACTTGCTTACTCGCATCGCGACAGGCGTCGGCACGCAGACGCAGTGGGCGTACGTCTACTTCGCGGACAGGATCAAGCGCTTGGGCAACAAGACGACGATGCCGCTCGCCGTGCTGCTGAAGGCGATCAAGTCGCAGATCCCGCCGCTCCTCGTCAAGCTCATGCAACCGCACGCTAACGCGGCCAGCTGGGACGACTGGTGCACGGCCATGAAGACCCTAGACCCGGAGCTCATACGCGCGGAACTCGGTGCGGTGGAGGCGATTACAGAGCGGATCGCGAAGCTCGAACGCGAACTCGAGGAGCGCAACGCGAACGACGCTAAAAGACAGCAGCAACAGCAGCAACAGCAGCAACAGCAGCAACAGCAGCAACAGCAGCAGCGTCAGTACGCACCTCCACGCAGCAACCCACCCGTCCCGCGCTTCCAGGCCACACCCCGCGCGCCATACGTCGCCGACAACGTCAACTCGGCGCCGGACAACATGGGCGCGACGCAGCAGCAGCGTGCGCCCCAGCCCGCGCCCCCTCCCACACCTAACATGTTCTTCACGCCGCCGCCGCCCAAGACGCCTGCTAACACGGCTCGCGTGGAACAGGAGCGCAAGGAGTGGGCGGCGAAGTACCCAGACCGCGTACCGTACGTCTCGCGCGGATACCCGCTCACGCCAGGCTCGGCTCCAGCAGCAGTCGGTTGCACGAGGTGCGGCAACGCGTCGGACGGGCACACGAGACACACTTGCCCCGTCCAGACGCCGCTGGACTCGCTCGAGCAACGCTTCCGGGAGAACGTGCAGACCCAGATGCGCCGCGCGAACAGGGGAGGCGTCCCCCAGCGCGGCGCGCATTTCCTCGCGACACCTGCTCTCGGCCGCGGGCAGGGCGCTTGGCACTCGCCCGGAACGCCCTCGCCCGTACAGCACATTGACGTCGAGCCGCAGGACTTGCAGCAGCTCGAGCAGGAGTACGAACTCGACTACAGCCTCGAGCAGGAGGACGAGGAGTCGGGAAACGGCGGGGAGGTGGTTTAGAGCGCACACCACCTCCAACAGCCAGTCGCTTGGTGGAGAACGAGGCCCGCCGCGAAGCACTGGGAGCACATGCATTCAAACGAACTCGGGGGCAGGCATTATGCGCCCCCTCGAGGGGAGTTTCTTATTTTTCCAATACTCGTCCGGACAGTTGGCTGAATAATACTCTTTTCCCTTATTCGTGCGAGGAACCGCTTCCATTGATGAACATACAAGATGAAGGAATGGAGCGGGCACTGCCCTTCCAGCATGCGGTGGTGCTGCATGGGCAGGTGCATCGGGGAACGCGAGGGGTCGCGACGGTCGACGGGGGAGGCATGGTGAACGTCCTGGACTGGATGTTCTATGACGCGCAGAGACAGCAGCTGGGGAAGCTGCAGCCCTCAACAGCGTGAGCGCGCATCGCGAACGGCACCGTTCTTGACTCTGTCGGCAGATGGATAGGGATGGTGCAACTCGGGCCGGTGACCGTGACGGGCGGTTTCGAGGTCTTCGACTCGCACGGGAGCTTCGAGGTACTGCTCGGGAAGCCATGGCTCAGCAGGGCGAGACTCGTACAAGACTTCGCGAACGACTCACTGCGGTGGGCAGACCCAGAGTCGGGCGACATGTGCATTCCAAACGCCAACCCGCGACGAACAGCACCACCTTCGTCGCCGTCTGATCCCTCGACCGCCGACGCGACCAGCCCACTGCCCGCGTCTCCCTCTCCAGATCATCCACCGACTTTGACGCCCAAGGAACGCGACCCGATCCTGCTAGCGCTGGAGCAGGCGACGGGAATGCACGTCGACACGGACGACCCAGAGCGCGAGGACGAGTGTGACGCCGAACCAGACCAGCAGCTGCTGCCAGAACGCGCTGGACGGCGGCGAGGACGCGGCGCGAAGAGGCGCGAGCAGCGTGAATACCGCGAGCTCGAGCGCGCGATGCTGAACGAGGCGGTGCGTCGAGCAGAGGAGAGGAAGGAGGAAGCAGCTGACGCGCTGCTGGCGCTGTGGAATGACGAGGATGGGTCCGAGGAGCTGCCGCCAGGAACGGAGGACTGGCGGGCAGTAGTGCCGGAGCTGATGATGGTGCACGAGCGTCTGGCGCCTGCGCGCGCGCCAGAGATGAGTGACGAGGAGAGGAGGGAGCCGGAGCGTGTGCAGAAGGTGTTGGACGCGGTGCGCATTGGGAAGGATCTGACGCCGGAGGAGACGGAATCGGTGCGCGACCTGGTGCGAGAGTTCGCCGACGTCTTCACGCTGTCGCTGCGCGAAGTACGCCTTGTGGACTTCTTCGAACACAAGATAGGCGTACCACCGGGAACGGTGGGCCCTCGAATCGCGAACCAGAAACCGCTGACGGAACCGCAGCGTGCTTGGCTCTACGGCGCTCTTGACGAGATGGAGGCGTGTGACGTGGTGCGTCGGATTCCAGCCAGCGCGGCGAAATGGGTGTCGGCGATTACCCTGGCGCCGAAGGACAAGGGCAAGGACGGCCTGACGATGGATCAGCTCCGTCGACGCGCGAACGAGGAATGCGTCAAGGCAGGCGTCCCGCCGATGTGGGAGGAGGTTCCAGACGTACCACCAGAGGACAAAAGCGCGCCCAATAGCCAGGGAGGTCTCGGGCAGGTGCCTGAACCTCCCGCGAAAGCTAAGTGGCGCTTGTGCCACTCGTTTATCGGTCTTAACCGCGTCAGCCAGCATGCCAGCTTCCCAATGGGTGACTTACGTGCAAAGCACATGCGTGCAGCAGGACATAGATGGGTGTGCGTCGCCGACTTCATGGCAGGCTTCAACGCAGTCCCCATCGCGCAGGACGATATCGGATACACGGCGTTCGCAATCCCGGGACGCGGACTGTACGTGACGCCCAGGATGTGTTTCGGCTTGACTGGAGCGCCGAATACGTTCTGTGAGATGGTAGCAGCGGCGCTGGAGGGGCTGTCGGGGGACATTGTCGAGCCCTGGATGGACGACTGTGCGCTTTGGGGAGACGAATTCGCGGAGATGATGGCCAAGTTACGTCGATTCCTGACGCGCTGCAGGGAGAAGCGATTGTCGCTCGCCGCGGCGAAGACAGTCCTGTTCCAGACGGAGGCGACGTTTGCAGGCGCGAGGATATCGGCTGCAGGCGTTGCGCCCATCCTCTCGAAGGTGGCGGCGATTCTGGACTGGCCGGAACCTCGCAACGCGCACAAGGTCCTGGGCTTCACAAGCCTCGTCGGGCACTTCAGACCCCTCATCCGCGACTTCGCCCGCATCGCCCTCCCGCTCACGGACCTGACTCGCGATGTCAGAGCGGTGGTGCCGACGGGCGGACGCGCGAAGAAGGGTGCGCACAAGCGGGCGCTACTGGGCGAGGACGTGCGCTGGAAGTGGGGGCGTGCAGAGCGTGACGCGTTCCTGAAGCTGAAGACCATCCTGACGAGCGACGGCGTCCTGAAGCCGCCCCAATATGACCGCCCGTTCATCGTCACCACCGACGGCTCAAAGGCAGGCTTCGGGGCGACGCTGACGCAGCGCTGGAAGGTGCGGGACTCGACAGGTGCGGAAGTTGAGCGCGAATTCCCTGTCGAGTTCGCATCTAAGCGCACGTCCCGCACGGAGGAACGTTACACACCCTACATGCTCGAGTTTGCCGCTCTGAAGTACGCGTTGGACAAGTTCGACGGAACGATCTTCGGCCAGCCAACGGAGATCGTCACCGACTGCCGCGCGCTCAGAGACACGCTGAACAACGACGAGTTGTCGTCGACTCATACGCGCTGGATGGAGTCCGTAATAGCGCGCCAGATCATCGACGTCAGGCACCGCGCAGGCGTCGACAACCACGCAGACGGCTTGAGCAGGATGTGGACGGCGCACCCCAATCGCGATGTCGCAGACGGCGGCAAGACGGTCCTGCCCGACTTCGAGGAGCGCGATATGGCCCAGGACGTGTTCTCGGTTGTTGTCGACGGCGATGCCAACGACAAGCTGCGCGAACGCTTCGCTAAGGACACGTACTTCAAGCACGTCGTGGAATGGCTCACCGCGCTACGTCTCGACCCAGCACTGTCGGTACGTGAGGCGCGGCGGGCACGCTATCGCGCTCGAGATTACATCGTGCACGAAGGCAAGCTGTGGCGCGTCGGGCGTAAGTTCGGGCACCGCGCGCCGCTCGTGGAGTGTCTGACGCGCGAGGAGGGCATGAAGCGAGCGGCGGAATGTCACGCTCACGGACACTGGGGCAGGGACCTGTGCATCGAGTCCCTGCGCACGGAGTACTTCTGGCCCGACATGCGCAGGGACGTCGTCGCGGCGATACACGACTGCTCGCCATGCAAGGCGTTCGGGACACGCCACCTCGTCTCGCAACTCCACCCGATTACGCGTTCTCGCCCGTTTCAGATGATCACGGCGGACTACCTCTCGATGCCGAACGGACGTGGGGGGAAACGCACGATACTTCTATTCGTCGACGTCTTCACGCACTTCGTATGGGAATACGCGTCGACAAAGAAGGCGGGCACGGGGAAGATGACGGTGGACGGGTTACAGGAGATATGCGACACCTTTGACGAGCCGGAGCTGTTTGGGACGGACGGCGGCCGCCATTTCGACTGCAAAGAGGTTCGCGACTTCTGTGAGTCGCGCGGGATCGAGTACACCAAGACTCCTCCGTACTCACCGTGGGCGAACGGGCTCATCGAGGAGTGCAACCGCACTCTACTCGGTCGACTTCGCCGCTACTGCCAGCCCGACTTCGAAGTTGACGAGACAGGTATGTCCATCGAAGAGCTCGCGCGACACACAACAGCGCGCTGGCCCGAGTTCCTCGCGCGCGCTATAGCTGACATGAACTCGCGCATACTGCCATCGTTGGGGTACGCACCGCGCAAGCTCATGTTCGGCATTGCGAAGACAGACGGCATGGTCGCGCCGACTACGCCGCTGCCCGTCGACGCTGACGCGGCGAGGGCGCACATCGCTGACGCAGACGGGCTGCGCAGCGACGCGCACGCTCGGACGCTCGAATACGCCGCAGCCCGCAAGGCGCGCTTCGACAGAGGTGTGGACGACGCCGAGTTCGCCATCGGCGATATCGTCCAAGTGTACCAAGACCGTCTGGACAGCACGTTCGCGACCGAGTCAAAACTCACCGCGAAATGGTCGCACCCAATGTGCATCGTGTCACAGTACGTCGGATCGTGGAAGGTGCGGGAGCTGGGGGCCGAGGACGGTGGGCTGTACGTCTCGGGGCGGCGGTTGCGCCACTGGGCGCTCACGAGGGGAACGGCGCTGGAGAAGAAGGAGCAGGAGAGGAAGGCACTGGCAGCGCTGCTGAAGGGAAGGAAGGCGGGAACGACGGAGCAGGACGCGGGACAGGAGGAGCAGGACGCGGGACAGGAGGAAGTGGCGCAGGTCGAGCCGGGACAGGTCGGAGCCAGTGTGCGCCCGGAGGGGCACGTCACAGGGGGGGCGCCTGTGGCAGTGCCACGGGGACAGCCGGACGGGGATAGCAGGGACGAGCCGACGGGTATAGAGGCTGTTGTGTCGTGTTAGGTAGATCATCATTCATTGCTTTCCTCTCGTTTCTCCTCTCGCAGCTCAGGCTGCCCCAGCATCGGATAAGAATGAGAGATCACGTTGCGGGAATGGTTGTCGCCAATGTGGAGACGAGGCACAAGGCGCGGTGGCATCGACAGAAGCGGGGTATGCTGCAGCCGGTGACTCGAACTCTTGTGGACGTGTGACGTGAAGATTCGGTACTGCCAGACCAGGATTATATGCGCGTTGCGGATTGAGAGGTACTGTGCGCAAGCGCATTCTGATGTCGTTAGCTGTCTGAGGACGAGAGACCAAGATGGCTGTGCTTTGGACGGACCGCTCCTCGTATAACAAGCACAGCCTCAGAGCGGTGAGAGATCTTGTGCAAGAGCTCAAGGTACGGCACGTGAGTGTATATCTGTCGAGAGGCTGTCGCGGGTCGTCTTCGCAGTCTAGATTTTATGAAATCTAAGCTGCAGCAATGGCCGAGCGTTGGAAATTCGCCCTGATACATCGTCATAAGCTAATGGAACTATCCCTTGAGCAGTTCACTAAGATAGCG
>KV426266.1:0-32623 GCA_001632375.1 Exidia glandulosa HHB12029 | reverse complement strand
GGTAGGGTTTGCGTGCTCAATGGTCGAGATAACCGACGTCGTTCCTCCATTGTCGATAAGCGTCGGGGCACCGGAGCTGCTGCTCGAAAGTGTGCTTGAAGATGTCGATGCGCTGGATGACGAAGACGTTGGCGATGAAGTCGATGCCGATGAAGAGGACGACACCGTAGACGACGAAGATGACGACGCAAAAGTTGACGAGGAGGTAGAGGTGGACGTCGAAGTGCTGGATGAGGCCATGTCCACGACCTGGATGCGCGCATGCGAGATGAGGAACTGCGCGTCGCCCGCAGCATCCAGGAGCTTGATGGAATGCTTTGCGCTGCCGTCGAGCTTTTGCTCGAAGTGCAGGTTCGCACAGGTACCACTGTCAGACGTGACCCAGTCTGTCATGTTGTGCGGCTGGCCGTCGAACTCGGCCCAGGCAATGTCGGTGATCCAGTTCTTGTGGCGGTAGGAGATCGCCCACACTTGAAGGTGCGTAGCTATCGAGACATGGTGTGAGCTGTGGTAAGCAGAGCGATTAAGTTCTACACGCTCACCCTGCTTTCCTGCAGGAACATCGAAGGTGTAAGGCTGGCCAGAAGCAACGTAGTACTGGGGCTTGTCTGGCGGGCCGAAGTTGGTCCAAGGCGAGCAGAAGAAGTCTGGCACGGGGCTGGGACCCGGGGTGAAGGAAGTGCGCGCAAGTTCGATCCAGCTCATACTGACTTCCGACGTCTACGAAAAGAGTGTGGTTCCTGGCAAGCGACAAGAGGAGAAACGTCGCCAAACGTGCGCGGGCCAGGGTTTTGTCCCTTGTTCATGATAGCCGCGGTTCCTGACAATCAGCGCAGTAACGGAGCCGAGATCGACAAGTATGCTCCCGATAGAGTATGCTCCCGGCCGCCGAACCGTATCCTCCCTCGGGGTCCCTTCTACAGCGTTCTTCCTCCCATAAGACCAACACAAGACAATGACACCGGTAACTCAAAATTCCGAGCTAACTAGCCTCAGACCAACTAATACGCTGCATTCTTAGTATTGTCAGGTTTACAAGTATTGTCAGGTTTACAAGATGGAGGCCTGCAACGGTCCGCCCAGGATGCTAACCTAAATTCACCCCGAAAGGATTGAGAAAATTCGGCTCGGGGAGGTCCTGGAGGTTCATTGTTCTCTGAGACGCGATATGCTCCTTTCGCGCGCATGTATGAAACCACTGTGAGTCCGAGTGGTCGAGGCATGCCAGACAGCATGTGCTCTGAGACGACGGCAATGGACGAGCGAGTTCCTGAAGAACTTCGCGGAGCATGCGAATGTGAGCCTCGTACGTTAATCCGCAATTCGGCACGTTACAGTACAAACAGACTGAGTCAGGCCAAGTTGCAGGAGACCGCAAGAATGGTTCGTTTCTCGAGTCTCGAAGTAATGGAGTGGTCGGTGTAAACGTCGTGTCGACCGACGGTGGAAGCGCACAAGACTCGAAGTTTGTTGTGTCGTCCACTGGCTCCGGTGGAAGCGAGTGAAAACCACGTGTGTCGGAGCAGTCGTCGTAATATGCAGATTGCGACAGGGTGCCAAGGGCATCGGATAAGAATGAGAGATCACGTTGCGGGAATATTGGTTGTCGCAAATGTGGAGATGAGGCACAAGGCGCGGTGGTATCGGCAGAAGCGGGGTATGCTGCAGCCGGCGACTCGAACTCGTGTGGACGTGTGACGTAAAGATTCGGTACTGCCATACCAGGATTATATGCGCGTTGCGGAGTGAGAGGTACTGTGCGCAAGCGCATTCTGATGTCGTTAACTGTCGGAGGACGAGAGACCAAGATGGCTGTGCTCTGGACGGACCGCTCCTCGTATAACAAGCACAGCCTCAAAGCGGTGCGAGATCTTCAAGGTACGGGACGTGAGTGTATATCTGTCGAGAGGCTGTCGCGGGTCGTCTTCGCAGCCTAGATTTTATGAAATCTAAGCTGCAGCAATGGTCGAGGGTTGGAAATTAACCCTGATACACTGGCATAAGGGCATAAAACTATTCCTTGAATAGTGCATTAAGATAGCGCGAGACATTTCAAAAGGGAAGAAAGGATGTTTGTTCGGTCGGAGTTTGCGCGATTTGCACGTGACTCGAGTCGGCGCGCTCTCCTTCCACCACCGACCATGGCGTTCAGCTCGTCGTCGTCGCCGCGCAAGGTCATGCCGCTCAACGACAGCGACAGCGAGCGGGCCCCGCGCTCATCGACGCCGAGCGGGCTCGTAACCAAGCGCGCGTTTTTCTGCGGCGTGGTCGTTGAGACCGACCTCGACGGCAAGGATATCACCCGCGGTGCGCAGCAGTCTATATCTTGGGCTCTTCGTCGCTCATGCCGTTCTGCAGACGTACGGGATATAGTCGCGTCGCTGGGCGAGCCGGTGTCGAGCGAACCTATGAAACCCCTGGGCCAGTCAGCCAGCGAACCGACCATCGCCTCGTCGTCGAGCTCGGAATCCTTGGCTGTATGTTGACTCTAGCACATGACCTCGCTGGCTAATGCGCGCTGCAGCCAGGACCTCTACCTCGTAAACGCGCGCTCACAAATTCGTCTGCGCTGTCTGAAGTTATCAACGAATTTGTCACTACCGAGCGCTCGTATGTCAAGCGTCTTCGCGTTCTTAAAGAGGCCAGCTACTTTATATGGTCTACTAGAAGTTCCACTGACTTTCCACTGCACAGGCCTACGCTGACCCACTGCGCAAGTACGCAAAGTCCAAGGACACCGCCATTCTCCAACCCTGGGATGCCAACACTCTGTTCGGAAACATCGACCAGCTCCTGCCCGTGAACGAAGCATTCCTTACCGACCTCGAGAAGATGATTGGACCCAACGGCCCCAAGGTCGTCGGTGGGATCGGAGACGTCACCTTGAAGCACGTGAGTTGAGCGTCTTGCAACTCTAATTTCGGTCCTGACGTCGTAACAGTTCAAAGACTCCAAGGGATTCGATTTGTACAAGCACTACTATGCGAAACGTGACGACGCGCAGCGGATATTTCAGCGCGAGATGCTCAAGAAGTCATCGACTGGATTCGCTGGCTACATCGAGGTGCGTGTTTAGGTCCTCACGGGACCGGTCCGCGGATTTTGCACAGGTGGGAAAGGGTTGCATTTTCCATGACGCAGTTGGGGAAAATGCGTCCTTTGACCAAAGGCTGCAAAATCCGCTGATCCGTCCCGTGCCTGCATCGACACTTCAACGCTGAGATGCTACAATCAGCGAATCAAAGATACGACCATGGACAACAAGAACCGCGTCGGCCTGCGCGAGCTCCTCATGGATCCAGTCCAACGTATTCCTCGCTATACTATGTTGTTTCGTCGTAAGTGTTGCACAGTCAACGCGTGAACTTACCAAGTTGACTCTTCGCAACGCAGTTATGATTAAGCATATGCCACCATCCGACCCGCAGCGGGCAAAGTTGCAAGAGGCCGAAGCCCTCGCGAGCAAGATCGCCCTCTGCGAGGCAAGCGACACGACCAAGAACATGGCCGTCCTGCTCTCCCTCCCGCGCACCATCGAAGGATGTCCAGCCGACATCGTCAGTCAAAGTCGCCGCCTCGTCGACGTGATTGATGTTACGGATGTCCCTCTGCCATCGAACGGCGCTGGCGAACCGCTTCCTCCGCTTCACTGTTCGCTCTTCCTCTTCGATGACAAGATCATGCTCCTCCGCCGCCCGAGTCCGCATAGCTCAGGGAGGAGTCTGGCGGGTTTGGATGAGCTTGAAAAGGCCACCAAGTTGGGCACACTCCCGAACCCGAGTACCCTCAAGAAGAGCGGCTTGGCGTGTAAAGGTGTCTTTGATGTTGCCGAGGTAGTCTTCACCGACGTCGGTGGACCTAGTATGTGCTCTTGCTCGTCGGTATACGCTTCTATTGACGCTGCATCACCAGATATGCACATGTATCTCGAGGTCCCACCGAACGATTCGTCCGACGCGCGTTGGTCCGGCCGCCAGTTTCGCTCTCTTGCCGTTGTCACGCACACTCCCGGTGGCGCGAGTCTGAATCCTCAAGGGACCCAAGCCGCCAAGCGTCGCTTCATCGACAACGTATGGCTGGCGCAGGCCTTGTACCGCACTCGCGAAGGTCGCTCTGTCGCACTGCAATCTGGCGATACGGAAGTGGAGTCGCGGCAAGGCCGTACGACGCTCGCTAGGACGTACTTTAATGTCTACCAGCGCAAGGCTTTTCTTGCAGGACTCGCGTCTCCGGCCCCTCCTCAGCCTAAAGTCGTCCTCCATATCGACCAGTATGGCACTGCAGACCCCATACCCATTGGCGCACGAGGCGGTCCGTTCGTCGTCATTCGCGTACAGCCCATCGATGCCGACCGTTGCCGTTTTACCGTCTCGACTCGCCGACCGCGTCTCGACCGCGAGAGCCCGGACGAAGACGAAGAGGATGAGGAAACAGTGCCTACCGTGACGCTCCCCGAGAAAGTCGTGCAGACGATCCATACTTACGGCTTGTTCAAGTTCGAGACGGATAACCAGTCTCGACCCGGGACGCCCACCGCCGCCAGCACGCGCTCTCGCAAGTTCGGACTGGACGCGTTGACACGGTCGCGCAAGTTCAACACTTCGGGTTCGCGTGGTCGCGCGTTGTCTAGCAGTGATGTGTTCAGCACTGGTACGACCAACAGCCACCATCGCAGCAGATCCGCGACGTCGTCCTCCAACCGCACGCAGACGGACAGTCTGCTCAAGTCGTCGCATCGCTCGGACTCGACGGGGCTCACGACTCCAGATGAGGACGGGCTGAACAAGAGCTTGTCAGCAGCAGGCCGGACGCCGCAGGCGTCGCCGCGCAGGAAACTCATTAAGCGCGGCAAGTCGCCTGGTCCGAGCGGCGCGTCGGGGAGCGAGACGGAGTCGCCTCGTCGTGGGTCGCGGCCGCCTTCCCGAGCTGGCGATGTGGAGAAGGAGTTGCCGCCGGTGTTGACCAGGAAGGATATGGACGCGAGCGAGTGGGATCTTACAAGGCGTCTGGAGTTGGCCAGCGAGCTTGCGAGACAGAATAGTCAGAATCAGCATGGTACGGGTCCTGTCAAGAGGGAGACTCGCGAGACTCCAGTCGAGGAGACCATTTACGAAGGTGTGTTGGTTCTGTCAGCTTGAACCTGGTGCGGATACTGATAGATGTTGCAGAGGAGCCGCCTCAACCCTTTATCATGCAGACGAGACGGCCTATAACGCCTAGTCGTGGGTCCGGGTCGACTCACAGCTCCCCAA
Source organism: Exidia glandulosa HHB12029 (assembly GCA_001632375.1). Classification (NCBI taxonomy): domain Eukaryota; kingdom Fungi; phylum Basidiomycota; class Agaricomycetes; order Auriculariales; family Exidiaceae; genus Exidia; species Exidia glandulosa. The sequence goes on along the minus strand of KV426266.1, from coordinate 27,371 downwards.
CTCGTTCCATCTATGCTTCGCCGACCCGCACGACGCCGCGCGGTCCTCGAAGCCCGTCAACGAAGTCGGCCAAGAGCCCGAGAAGCCCCACGTCAGACGAGTCAATTGATCTAGACGTCGAACGCGCGTTGGAACGCACACTTACGCAGATTAGCCACGACCTCAAGTCTTCGCCTCCGCCGAGTACGCCCCGCCGCAAACGTCTCCTCGCCGAACTCGAGGACGAGATGGATATGGAGGAGTCGCCGACTAAGAGGCAGCCGCTCACCAACACTGCGAACATCATGTTGGACTTCGCTCTTACTCCGACGAAAAGCCCATGCGTCGTCGAGCCTCTTTCGATCAAGAAGAAGCAGGTGACGTCGATGCATGCGTCCCCGACGACGAACACGGCGCGCAGGATGCAGAGTATGGTGGCTCAGCATGGGAACACCAAGGGGTCTCCGAAATCGAGCGCTGCGCCGTCCCGTGGCATGTCTTTGGACCGTGGACGACCGACACGCACGGTCTTCACCTCTGGCGGTCCTGACAGGGACGTCGCAGACCGGCTGCTAGTTGTTGCAGAGACGACGAAGGAGGACGTACGTCGTTTGCGTTGACTATGCAGCGGGCAGATTGTATGACCTCGTTCATACAGATTCAATCGTCTCGTCGTGCGATCAAGAGGATCAAGCTCGAGCTCGAGACGCGCGAATCTGGCAAGCCTACTTCGTCCTCCACTGGTGCTGCTTCAACCGGGTTCCCTCACTCTCCAAGAAGTCGACATATTTCTGTACGTGGACTTGTCGATTCCTCATACATGGACTTACCGATGGATAAGGCGCAGGCTTCAGCGCGCGTAGCCGAGCTCAGGCAGATGATTGAACAGCGCGCTGCTGCAGGTGGTGGGCGAGCAGGTACTCCTGACCGCGAGGTGGCTGCACCATCCACGTCGTCGGAAGAGTGGGCTGCAGCAATCGAGAACCTCGCGGCGGAGGCCGAACGCAAACTCAAGAAGGCTGCTAGTGGCCACGAGGCATTGCAAGAAGACTTGCGGCAGCTCGTGGCCGCGTTCAAGGAGGTTCGTAGGTTGCGATGGGGGTCAGCGTTTGTCATTGACTCCGGTGACAGAAAGCTCAAGAGGCGGAGAAGGTGCAAGCTGAATTGCAGAAGACCAAGGCGCAGTGTGAGCTTGTCAAGAACCTCTTGAAGGACGTAACGGAGGAGAAGGAGATCATGTATGAGGCAAGGTCACATCCCCTTGCAAAGATGTGCACGACATTGACCGCCACTTCTCGTTAGGCCTTCAATAAGGAACTCGACGGCATGTACAACGATGCCAATTTGCCGGAGACGGAAGCGTGGGATGCTCTTACACGCGACCTGCGTGCAGCGAAGGACGCTCGGAATACTTTGGAAAAGGACAATGCGTACGTCCTTTTCCGTGACCGTTGACGGACGACGCTGATGGCGTATGTAATAGCAAACTGAAGCAGGAGCTAGCAGAGGCGAAACTTTTGCGCGATCAGTACGTCTTTCTTTTCGCGCTCGTCGCGTAGGCGCTAACTTTGTATCCCACAGGTCTGTAGAACTGTTGCGTTTGCATAATTTGATCTCTTAGCATATTTTCTACTACTGTACGTGTGCGTGCTCGCTTTGTTACTCCTCTCTGCCGATGAACGGACTTGTGAATGATGTAGACTACAGCTTTGGGCGTACGCGTTGAGCGCGTCGGTTCTTGTTTCCTGTTGCAATATCTTGGAAGCAATGCAAACGCTGTTTCCGGTACCGAACTACAGGCGTGTTTGAATTAGTGGGAATACAAGGACCGAAGCGAGCAGAAGGCGCGGGAGGCCGCTCTGAGTTACGAGCGGCGCCGGTGCGCGTTTACGCAGGTGCGTCGCAAGCCGAGTGCTCTGCCTTTGAGCACATTACGCTGAAGCTAACTCCGTGTTTCCCAGTACAGATGTCCTTCCTGCGGTCCAGGCCTGTGATTCTGAGCGTTGTGGCGACAGGGGACAATGTCAAGTCCGGCGAATTGGCCTGTCAGTAATCGCTCAAAGGTGTTACTGGCGGCTTACGGCGCTCATCAAGTAGGAACCGAGGAAGGATAAAAACCTCGACGGAGGTGCGTCTGGAGCTACCTCATCCTTTCGCCTCTTCCTTGGCACCACATTCCTTCAGTCTTTATCTGTTCAGAGGCATGACTTGGATCGACATCCCCCGCAGCTCGTTTGCACCATCTGTCGGCAGCGGGCCATACTTCCTCTGCTCCTCCTGGACGATGGAACCGCCTTCGCCCGACTTTCCTCAGTACTCTGTCGCGTCAGGCGAGACTTACACCTTTCAAGATCCGCAGTTGGATGGTGCGTTCGTACAAGAACCATACAAGCGAGTAGTCTCGCTCATGCCACATCTTCTTCAGCCACACGTATCCAAATCTGGGCCATTTCCTACCGTTCCCAGAAGTGGTCCAGCGACAGAGCGTGGGCCGAAAGCGATGGGCATGCGCACAACGTGTCGGGCTTGGCACAGTCTGACAGCGGGTCCTGTTTGTACCTCTATTTCGAGCAAGAGCTTGACCGTGGTACAACGCATACCCTCAAGCTGCGCGATACGGTGGGAGATGCGCACTTCTCTGTCACGCATGCACGAGTCCAGGTCGCGGGTCCGCCGCAGTGGTCCGCCTCCATGTCGACGACGATCGCCGCCGCTCAGTGGACCTCCTCTAGGTCGAGCCTAACGACACGTACCGCCTCTACGTCAACCTCCTTCACCTCCTCCACTAGGTTGACAACCATCCCCCGAATTACTTGGACCTCCGTCGAGTTACCCACGAGCAGCAGCCGCGGCAGCTTCACCACCACTGCAGAAACAACTATCACAGTTGGTCCCGCAAGCGTCACTTCGTGGGTCTTCCCGCCAACTACTTCGTCGCCGTTACCTAGGCCGTCTTCAACCTTTTCCACGGCCCTGGGGAGTGCATCGCAACCCCCAACGTCTGCGAACGTTTCTCCGTCGCTCAGCGAGCCCTCGATCAAGTCACCTCATAGCACCACGTCGATCAGGAGTGGAACCTCCAGCAGGGAGTTCTCTAGCGGGTCTTCACCCGAGGTGGCGTCAAGCAGTCCCCCGACCGGAACTATCTCCAGTAGCAGTAGCCACCCCGGCCCTTCGACGTCCCAGGGAACTTCCACCTCGACCGCGATTTCTAGCATTGCCAGTGGGCATGCTACACCCAGTAACTCCGAGTCGGTTTCGTCAGTACCACCAACTGACCCTACCAATGCCTCCAACCCTCCAGACGGCGCAGCTGATCGGAGCAGAGTGGCTGCTGCTAGTACGGTCTCTTTTGTCGTACTGGTGCTACTGAGAGTCCTTGTTTGATTACCGGCGTCCTGTCTAACACTCAGCACCGTCATGTATTTTCCATCCTTTCGCTTATGCCTTCGTATCTTGGGTTGTACCGTCGCCGTCACTCCTTTTGGGTCTTTGACCTGTCCTGTCGTTTCCAGTGGGTTTTGTGGAGTATCCTACGGATAAGCAATATTAGTGAATGTCTTCCCGGTGGACATGTCCCAACATTCTATGCAACGTTGTAGCAAACTTCCTCTTGCAGCTCAGGTCGACCTGGAGGTATAGCGACGGTATGGGCTCATTGTATTATTTCGGTGATGACTGCTGTACTTAACTGACAGTTCATGTATAGAGACCGAACAAGGTTCACGGGGGAAGCATGCTGTCGCTCTCGGCTCCGTCTTGCTGCGCTGATTGTCAGGCATGAACAAGCGACAACGTTCAACATGTCCGACGCACGTTGTGCGACCTTTGCTTTCCTCTCGCTCGGATCCACACTCAGGATCGGCACCCCCATGGCTTGTATGGGATTTCTACAACCAACGCCAGGGCATAACCCCTTTCGTCTTGCTGTAGATGTCTGTCTGTTTTCATCCTCGCGATGTCACCTCTTCCCAGGATGATCGAATTTCACCCCAGCAATGCGATTCTTCCACAGAATTCTTGCTCCTGGACCTTTGACCCATCGCTCATTTCCGGCGTGCAGATGATCTGTAGTATTCTATTTATACCGAAGCGGGGAACGCGGGTTGAACGACCCACGCAGCAGGGCCCACGTATCATCGGTGGGGGACTTCAGCGCGCTGAGACTCGGATGCAAGGGAAGCTTACGTTTCGGCGCCTCGCAGTCTGTGGACCCCGTCACGGCGTAGTACGCACCAGCAGTCACGTAACTGCCGCTGTATAGAGTGTATATTGTATTGCAGCGAAACCGTGCATTGGACCACAAGTCGCGTATCTAAGCGAGGACAATCTTTTCTGTTCAAGCATCAAGAGGTTCCGCTACTCTGGCGCGGTGGACAAGCCCAGCCCGTCCTCATCCTCGTCCGCGCGCTTCTGCTCCTCTACCTTCGTGAGCTCGGGCGAGACAGATGGGGTCACCAAGTTCTTGCTCTTCTTGTGCGAGGTCTGCGGCTCATCAATCTCCATCAACTCCTCATCGCCGCGCTTGCGCTTTAGCCCGACGTTGCTCGGCCCAGCGTCATCAAGCATCCAACTCGACGTCTGCTCCTTCGTCGCCGACTGACCCATCACCTTCTCTTGCAGCTCGCATAGCTGGGCGAGCGTCTTCTCGATCTGGTCCTCGTACTTGGCCCGAGCCTCGCGTGTAGCAGAGCGCGGCACCATCCTGCGCCTGTTGGCCTGCTTGCTCCCCGCCTTGTCCGACTCGACGGTCGTGTCGGGGTATTCGCCGAGCGCGCCGCGTGCCGCAGCGTTCGCGCGCGCGTATTGCAGCATATGCTCCGCCTCGAAGCCGAGTCGCGTCCACTCGAGCTTGCAATTGTATGTCGTCGTCACCTTGGCGCGGATGCGAGCGAGAGTATCGTCCGAGACAGGCCGCTCGAAACAGAAGATTGCGGTGTGCGTGGTCTGGCGCTCGATGGACGGAAGCGGACGGATGTTCAGGTACTCGAGGTTGTCCTATTGGAGCGCAGTGAGTGACAGTGCAACCAGGAGGACATGCGACACGTACACGAGGAGCTGTGAAGATGTTGCCGTCGCAGAGCGAGGAGGGGCCGACCGTCACGAGCAGCGTCGCACTCTTGACATGGTGGACATCCTTCCTCTTCACGAACTGCCACTCGTCGGGGTTGAGCTTCGGGCCCCCTTCCGGCGCGTCGACGCCCTCCCCAAGTCGCCACACACGGAGCTTCTGGCCCATGAACTCGATGAACAGGTCGCGCTTGTAGGATCCTTTCGCAGGATTTTTCGATTTACCGACGGTTCTGAAGGCGTAAAACGTGTTGAAGCAGCGGTCCATCGCGTTACACTTGCGCATCTCGTCGAGGTAGGACTCCGAGAAGCCGCGCTTGGCAAATTTCTGGGCGTAGTATTGCTCCTTGCTCGAGATGATGAGCGCGTTCTCCTTCCAAGTGGGCTTCGGCTCCATCGTGACGAACTTGTTCATCTCGACGGCAGATGGGAACTCAACCCACACGGATCCCTACGGAAAGGCATCAGCGTATGAACTTCATGACGACGGCGGGGAAGACCTTGAACTCGTGAGGGACAGGCCACTTGTTCTTCTCCCACTGCGCATTCTCGTAGCGACGCAACTGTACGGCGAGTACAGGGCCGAACTGGTCAAAGAATAGTTCGAGAGGAGCCTGAAGTTCGCCAATCCATTTCTCCTCCCCAAAGCCACCCTACGCCGGCAAGATCAGATGAGGGATACGGGAGCAAACACGCTGGACGTACGATATAAGCCGTGCGTTTCCACTGCTCCTCGCCACGATCCACGACCGGCTCGGTGCGTCTTATTTTCGTGTCGGCGTCGTTCACCTCCAGGGAGTCCGACGAGCGAAGTACGTCGGCGAGCCAGTTGCGCCCGTATTGCTCGAACTTCCGCATGCGCTTGAAGCGAGCAATGGTGTCGAGAGATACCCAGTGGTTGTCTGACGCAGCGTGCAGTTCCCACATGAGCTTGTCGTATGGCTGCAGAGCATCGGTCAGCGCTCAAGATGGGTAAACGCAGCCACGTTGCTCACCAAGTTGCTGTCGCTGAACAAGAACTCGACTGGAAGACATATGCGTCAGGGGTGGTCTACGCAGGGCTCGCGCGCGCTCACCTTGTCGGAGGCATAGCTGCTTCAACCTCGCGTCCTCCTCCTCCACGGCCAGGGGTCCATCCACCTGGCCATGCTGCGAAGCACCAGCGTGCTTGACGGTTCCAGCACCTGTAGCGGGGTCCTCTGCGAGCGGTGCGAGCATGCTAAGCCTGTCCTGGATGAGGACGTCGTGTACGAGATGCATGGTGGGAGCAAGAGCCAAGACGCGCGACAGGGGTAGCTCGGTCCGGGAAGCAGACTTGAACTAGTACGGAAGGCCTGGGAGTTGCAAGCTGATCGAGCACGAGATATGCATCCAAAGATTCGAAAGAACTGAGAGGAGCAAAGAAGTAGGCGCGATCTGCGATTGCATCCAAAGCCGCGATGACAGCCGGGCAACGAGCTGGGTACGCCACTCATTTAGTCAGTAGACTAACCCAATTCCTGGACCAGGGCACCATCCAATACCGTGGATACTTCGAGTCTGAGCAAAACGCGCGTAGGCGAGACGAATTGTCCCAGCGAAAGTTCGCACACAACGCAGGGCGCTATCATGACAGAAGAAGGTTCTTGTCTAGAACTGGGATTCTGGCCTGTGCCCGGCACTGCAGAGGAGAACTAGGCCGCGCACCGGTGGAAGAGTGAAGGAACCGTCACGAGTCATCGCAGACTCCGCCGCACACGGCTTGCCTCACGCCAGTTAGACTTTTCATACCACCATCCTTCTACTTTCGCAGGTAACTATCTCATTCTATCCCTACTCCTGAGCCCTGCAACCGATGCTGTGCTCATCCAGATATATAAAATGCCGGCACCTGACCACGACTCTTCTTCGCCCACAATGCCTCCCCATCTGCCGTCCGAACTATGGGACACCATCCTCGATCTCGTCTGGTCAGCGGATCTTGCTGCAGACCTCGCTCTCGAGAAAGGACAAAGGCGCGACGCATCTTGCCCTGCCCCCGCTATCCATGCCTGCGCGTCGGTGTGCAAGGCATGGCTACCGCGCGCACGACACTGCAGCTTCAGTCGCCTCAGAATTGGCGATGGCATCTGCTCTCCTTTGCTCTTTGGCGACGTCGTCTCGCACCCGCTGTGCACCTTCCGTTCATCTGTCTTGTACCTGGTACTACGCGGCGAAGGCATAGACAAGAAATGCGGTGACCTCAGCCATGTATGGCCGTACACCCATCTGCTCCGCACTCTCCTCAGCCTCGAGTTCGAGCGTGCTAACCTCCGCACCACGCCCACGCCGGTGGATAGATCAATATTCAGAGCGCAGGTCATTCCGGCCGGTATCACGACCCTGGACATCTTCTCGACGTCTTACGACACATTCCTCCAATTGGCGGAATGCATTTCGCATTGCCAACGCTTGCAATGCCTGTTCCTCTCGCGACTGAAGTGCGATGACTGGGATGTTTCTGAAGTCCAGGCTAGGCAGTTGCCTGTCCCGCACACCTTGAAGGAGTTCCATCTTCATTGGCATGAGCCACCCTTGCAGCCTCTTTTGAACTGGCTATGTCCCCATCCTGGAGCACTACAACTGCGAACCTTATTGCTCCGATGCGTGGGGTACGGCAGCAACGTGTTAGACGCTGCGACCTTCGTGCGGAATGCCGGCCGTAGCATCGACATGCTGTCGGTGGAAATTCCCAGAGGGGTCTACCGGGTCAGGGATAGAGGAATCGGCGAGTGCGGCTTCTTGCCGCCATGCGCAGATATTGACCCTCGAGCAGCAACCTTCTGTGAGCAAGGCGGTCTTTCGACTCTTACGTCCTTGCGCGTTCTCACGATCTGTGGTCGACTTTCCGGGGAAACGTGGATATCGGGGATAAACGGGAATCCACAAGATATACCGCTTTGGACGTCGCGCTACATCAACTCGCTCCCTCTGGCTTGTCCAGTGAGCGAGTGTCGATTCAAGATACGATTCCATCTTTTGGAGCATTGGAATGTGTTCGCATGGCAGGAAGCCTTGGAGGCAATCGGAAGGAGGTTTCCGCTGCTCAGCCGTATCGTATGGGCGCTCACGCTGGGAGTTCGTCCGAGTGAACCCGACGTGGATAGAATTCGAGAGCGCGCGCGCGAACTAGTGGCCATTGCCATCAACAACTCCGTTGATGTTTTGTTCACTGCCGAGCCATCGTAGAGCGTGTTTAATTAGTGTGGATCTCAGATATTCAACACGACTTCAGGGATGAACATCCTGCGCCTTTCCCTGGGCGCCAGTGGTTACGACGAAAGCAGGTATACGTTGGTTCTTTAGCAACAATAAACAAGGATGTCGATGTACCCCGATAGGAGAGCGTCGCAACGAAATACATGATTCGTGTGCGCGTAACACGTCTAGAAAGACTCTCATGATCGGCCAAGAGGCTCGACCCTCATAGCTGGCACGTCTCTCGAGCCCGTATACTTATATTGTCACTTATGGTGTGATGAACATCTTGGTCGACTACTGATCCAGCATGAGACGCCGCGGCCCGTCGACGTCCTTGTGTCCCCTATACCAGCACAGTACGTACTGCGCAGTGCAACGGCGCGATTCCTACCGAGTTGCTGCAAACAGCGCCCGCCCAAGGGCTCAAGCTCGCGTCAGTCTATTTTTATCCTCACGATGCCAGCAAACTTCGGATCCGTCGTGGGTTGGATGGCTGCTGCTTGCAGATCGTTGTAGTCTTAGCCTTTCCTACGCCGGTCGGGTATGAATAAGCGCTGCACAATGCGGTGCTGCGAGGTAGTGCGAAGCGAGGCTGAGGAGATAGACAGAGAGTGCCCCTCAAACGATGAGGTCCACAATTGAGCGTGAAGCTGGCACTCCCACATAGCAGAAACGCCTCCTATATATCTTCTAGCCTACTCAGGTCCTACGGTGCCGCGTTCTCCGCAGGCTGAGGAGGCATTCACAAACTCCGAGCTCCTACCAGTGCAAGTGACTGATGCCAAGACTTTCTGTCTGTCTGTCGCGGGATTAAACAAGCTGCGCCAGCAACCAAAAGACTATAGCGCGCGCGTTAAGGAGACCGTTGGGGATACTGCGCGATATGAGCACGGCCGACTGCGCTGTTGTAAGGAGGATGCGACTACCATGTCCATGGCTCGTTGACGACGAACCTGGACAGCGGGAATGTTCCCTATGGCTAATCGGGCGTCAGACGAAGTTTATGGTGTAGAAGTCTTGAATTGTCGCACCCTGCAATGTGACTCTTACGCAGGAGTATTGTTCCTTTGACTTTCCGCTAATTTCCGGTGTGCAGATCTGTTGGTCAGCGGGACTGTTCCACCCGCGCCGGGCGCGGGTTCTGCTTGATCTCATTGGGCAAGCGTGGCCGTTGCGAGCTGTGGCGACAGGCACCGCGGGATGATCTACCAGACTATTGGTTCTCACGCAGCCACCGTCCTCCCGCGCGGGGATCATCGTGATGGATACACGACATATCCCGGTGCAAACCCTTATAAGCCGGGTGTGGTCGTCCCAGAGTTCTCGTGCAGCTGCGCTCGCCTCCAACTCTCTCTCCAACTCCTTCGACCTTCTCGTCCGTGCAGGACTCATCGCTCTTCCCCTTCTTCTTCTCCTTCAGCTTCATCTTCACCTCCGTTTCTCTTTCTCTTTCTTACTCGTCATCGTTAGCATGAAGTTCACCGTCGCATCCACCTTGGTGTTTGCTGCGTCCGCCGCAGCGATGCCCACGCCCCCGGCGTCGGCTCCCGCTTGTGCATCTTGTTCCGGCGTTATGGGTAACTCGAACGTCGGCGCCCCTTCAAGCGCCGGAAGCGTCTCGTGTGCCGACGGGTCCTGCCCCGGCGGAGCAGTAATGCTCCCGCCAGCAGTTGCCGTATGCCAGGGAGTAGGATGCGACAACGGCATGGCCCAGAGCGCTCCTCCCGTCCTGTCCGCTCCTCCCGCCCAGTCATGCTCTACACCTCCCTCCAGCGTCGACATCAAGAGCATCCTTTCCTCACTCGGTCTCAGCAACTGGGGTAGCCTGAACATGGCCGGTGGACAGTCTTCCTTCAGCTGCTCGCCGACGATGAGCTCGGCCATGATTGCTCAAGGTCCTGGTCTCCTCATGGGAGGTCCCGCAGCCGTGTACTGGCAGTCTAACGACCCGAACAGCAACGTCGTCTTTTCTGCCAACGTTGACGATAACGGCATAATGGTAAGTGCTTCTGGGACGCTCTCAGACGAGAAACTCACGGCGAACAGACTTTCGGCGGTGCATTTTCGACTGGCGGCAAGGGTTCCCACATTGGTCCCGACATCAACGCGCCGAACGCACTTGCCTCGCAGGCTTCGGTGAAGGTAGTGCAGGACAAGCTCGTAGTCGTCAACGCCGGCTCCGACACTGCAACACTGTACCAGATCGACTTTGAGAATCCTGCGCTTATCCGCATGATTGGACCGGGCCCTGTCTCGACGATGGGCAACTTCCCCGTGTCGGCGACGATCGATCCTGGCAGCCGCAATGTCTGCATTCTCAACGGGTAAGCAGTCTCCCATTGCAGTGCAACAGTATCTGAGAACATGGCTCAGTGGCCAAGTTAATGGTGTAAGCTGCTACAAGACGGACCTTCGTCGTGGCTTGGTTCCTATCGAGAACTCCGTCCGTTCCCTGAACTTGAACTTGACGACTCCTCGTAAGCAGATCTGCTGCAGTATGGTGAAACGAGGCTGATATTCATGATAGCGGCGAGCGAGGCTGGCACTGTGTCTCAGATTGTCTTCGCGGACGACGGCAAGCGCCTGTTCGCGAGCGTAAAGGGCTCCCCCGGCAGCTCGGGCTTCATCGCCGTCTGGGAAGTCAACGACAACGGGTCGCTTTCAGAAAACTTCACCGTTAACCAGCCAGCCGGTGGCAACAGCCCAGCATCGCTCACGTTCGTCCGCGGCGCCGACGCCATCTTGAACACGGACGCGACATCGAACGGGTACTCCATCTTCAACTTTGCTGGAGGTCAAGCGGCCGCGAACGGGGCTAGCCTCACTGCACAGTCCGCGCTCACGCCCATCGGACAAGCCGGCCACCCCGCGTGGTCTGAATTCTCCGATGCGACCCGCAACTACTACATCTCTGACTCCGCGGTCGGACTCTTGACCGAGGTCCAGATCGACCCAGCCACGCTGCAGACGTCGGTCGTGCAGCAGGTCCCACTCCCCGCGCCGGCGATCGACCAGGAGGTGGACCTGATCAACGGCAAGGACACAATTTTCCTTGTCAGCCCGCAAACGATGACGATGGAGGTGTTGAGCCTGGTTGCCCCCGGCCAGATTGAGAAGAAGCAGAGCTTTGATCTCGCCGCTGCCGCCGCACAAGCGGGTGTTCCGTTGTCGCCTGCCAACGTACAGGGCGTCAACGGCTTCTTCACAGGCTGAGCACGAGAGAGGCGAGTAATGTACGATATTGTTGTAGTACATAGCAACAGAGCTGCCGAGTACGATGAGGAATCCAAGGCGAGATTGCGACTAGCAGCCAGAGGGGAGCGCAGTAAACGGGCATTACGTAACGCTTCTGCTATCCATATTACGAGCAGGACAGCCTGTGGCGATATATCAGCGCGGGCATCGCGTGTGAGCGACACTGAGGTAGGGCCCCGTCCCGTCGTACGCGTGAAGCCGGAGAGCAGGCGCAGGCGCAAACAGTCATGTAGCCTCAATCGCAAGAGGAGGAACGTAAGAGAATACGATCTTTTTTGAGCGCGTGAGCGCCAAGCGGTAGAGACAACATGGCTTCAACTGGCTCTATGAAGGAATTCGGGATGATCCGGTCGGAGTTTACACGACGTGCTCTTCGTCTTACTGCCTGTTCTTACCGCTGGTTACGCGCCACGCTGACGTCATTCCGGGAGGTTGGGATGAAAGCCTTTCTGTTCAAACCCAGCTAATTGCTCCTTGTCCTCCTCCCATCACCATCCCCCGCGCACCGCGCCGATGCCCGATGCTGGCGGCGCAGGCTCAGCCTTGGCCAGCCCGCGCGAATGACGGCCGCAGTGAACACGGCGCGTAGTCTCGCTCGCGCGCTCGATTCCTCGAACTGGTTTCTTATCTGTGAGCCTGGCCAATAGCGCCAATGCATTCCAGCGAACATGCAGCCCACAGAGTCTGTGACGACTCGTCGTCGCCCCGAATCCACTCTATGTCAGATGCACGCGTGTCTGCCCCCTGCTCATTGTCTTCTTGCATCTGTTTCAGTTCTGCAACTTCTTATATCACTATATTCCGTGCGCGCGTCCCAATCACCTCCTGTCTCCGTACAGACAGCGTTGTGCGCATCCGTGCACCGGCTGCTCCGATGCGTAACCTACGCGCTGTACCAAGGAGTGGCTCGCTACGGCCTGTGTGCACGACATCACGTTGAACAACTGCCGTGTTCGTTCGTCACTGCTGTTATTTGCGCAAGCGCCGCCCTACCTCTTGAAGCGCGCCGCGTCCGGGTGTGGTGTCGACTTGGATGCGGTGAACTACACTCAATTGTACTCGCGACGCGCCTGCTTTCATCCAACAGTGGGCGCGAGAGCGAAGATGCGAGTTGATGTAAGCTCGGAGACCAAATGCTTCGGGCTTTCCTTGCTTCAATACTATGCCCATCGTCTTCAACATCATGAACCTGGCAACCTCTGCGTCTGATCTTATTCCCCTTGGGTGCGCGTCGGACGTCCGTTTCATTTCAGCCACGTGGCGTCTCGGGCATTCGCGAAGGAGACGCGCACGACGCATTAGGCAATTCCGAGCGTCCTGTTCCTCTCACGCCTTCATACAGGCGCAACTCACGTTTCTCCACAGTGAGACCTCGCGTCCTGCCAGGATGGGTCTGATTACACGGATGGTGCGGTCCATGCAAGTCTAGGTCGATCACTGGACTTGTGCTAGCCTCATGTGCGAGGACATTCTGTTCCCCTTTGACGTGCCTGCACACACCACGCCGGCGTGGGCAGCGCTCCCTCACTGTGCCGAGGCTACAAAACTGCACCGCTCATCGATGCAATCCTCTGCGAGTTGGCTCATGACTAACCGTCGCCGAGTGTTGTTCTGACATGAATCCAGCAGTCAGCGTGAAAGCGAAATTTTGCAGCACATGTTTCGGCAAGCTCGTCGCAAGTAGAAGATTCATGAGAAGATGGTGAAGACGCGTGTGAATAGTCGAAGGTCAAGCGTGAGATGGACAACTCCGACTGTTGCGCTTCTCCGCCGTCCTGGTGTCTGGTCGTTGGGCAGCGACCGACATTTCCTGCTATATCGTTTCGACCTCAAACTTAGTACCACTTAATATTCCAGCCCGCCGACGACGTTCGCCGCCTTATGCCGCCGTTGTCGATGTCTTTCCAAGCCCGGAGGACTTCAGCGCACAATATGTCGCCTGCCCCGACGCCCAATGGCAACAAACATCGCCCAACCGAGAGCACGTCCCAGGTGTCGATTACGGACTCGGTCTCGTTGCCGCATCACCACTCTGGCTCGTCGCTCGTCGCGCCAGCAGCAGGCTCGAACTGGCAGGACAAGCTCTTGACCGCGTTCTTCAAGCAAATACGAGACAAAGTGCGTTAAATTGCTCTATTAGAACTTCTCGACCTTACGTCCCGACAGCTGCCATGCTACTCGGGCAAGAGCCTGCACGAGCTCGAGTCGGACGAGCCCATGTCGCGCTCCGTCGACGCGCTGATATACATGACGCGCTCACGCCTGGGCCAGATTGCCTGGCTGCTGCTCGAGCTGCTCGAAAAGCTTTCCAAGGTGCGCACCTGCTATTTCGAATTTGAGCGGTCGTTCATGATATTTTCGCAGCAAACGCACGACCCGTCCGAAAAGTGGCGGCAGGACGTCCTGCAGTCGCAGCTCTTCGTCATCAAGATTCTCTCCGCAGCCCTCACGGCCCAGTGGGACCTCGAGCGCGAGAAGCAGAAACCGGGCTCGAAGCGGGGCGCGCACCCGTCCGAGGTTCCCGCGGAGGACTGGGTCGACCCGCCAGCCATGCAGGACGAAACCGCGGCGTACATCATCAGCATCATGAATCTCTACATCCGCCAGACGCGCCACGCCGTCGAGCGACCGCCAGAGTTCCTGCACATGACGAACGACACGAGTTTTCACAGTTTCGAGTGTCTTGGCGAGCTGGACGACGAAACGACTCCGCCGACCGTGTCGGGCTCGAACAACTCGCTCAACCGTCTGATATTGAAATACGCCGCGCGCATCGTGTTCCACGTCTCCGCGTCCAACTGGCCCAGGGTCTACCAGCGCATCCGCAAGGGCATCCATCAGCTTGCGGGCGCGACCGACGAGTCCTCCGACATGGCCGACATGTGGCTAATGGCCTACTGCTGCATGGACCGCACGCGACTCGTACAGATCCTGCAGGAGCTGTCCTCGTTGCTCGTCAACATGCGTCTGGAGGGCCAAATCGCTGTCGCGCAGGCTCTGCGACTCGCTCTGTGGTCGTGGATCAACGTCTTCCCTGATGAGTTTTCCGACGCTGCTGTCAACCCGCGCAAGCTCGAGGGCGCGGCCGAGCGATTATATGACGTTATGCAGCAGCTCGTCGACGCCGAGCGCCGCATCGCGTTCTGGCCTACGCTTACCATCCTCCTCGCGGCCAGCCCTGAGCGATGCAAGCAGCTCGAAACCGTACTTACGTATGGCATCGGGACGGCAACGAGCAAGACGAAATCGAGAGCAAAGCCCACTCGCGTATGTTAACATTTAGTTCGTTAACTTCCTCGTCTAACGACTAGTAGCTTGCAGCGTGGACAGAGGTCCACAAGATGTTGGGGGCGACGAGCAAAGTGGCCGAGTTAGCAATGGCCGTCTTTGTCAAGCTCTGCAAGTGTGGCGTCGTCGTACCGCCCGAACTCGAATCCCCAATCCGGTCCCTCGCACCCGACATCGCACAGGAGCTCAGCGTAAGCGCTTACCGTTCACGAATCAATCGACCTAACGCTATTGCAGACACGCATAATCACGCCGCCCCCGCCACTGCGGCCGTACTACGACACTGTCGAGCACCCAATCGACATAGGCCTGTATTCCGACGTCCTCGTCGCGGTGTTCAGGTCTTCGCCACAAACTGCGATCTCCCAGCTGTTCCTGCCGTCCCTGAACGCCCTGCGTTCGGACGCCGTGAAGACCGTGGTCGTCAAGGCATGCTTGACGTTGGTTCTTGACGTACGTCCATGCCTCTTACTTCAAATTGCCTTACTGAATGAGCTGCCAAGGCTCGACGCATGCCACACCAACCTTCCATCGAGCCGCTGTACCAGTGCGCGTCCCGTATTCGCCAGATCTACATCGCGAGTTGCAGGCGGCAGCACGAACTGTCGGACGTTGGGCAGCCCATTCGCGCGTCGAACCGGCCGTCGGCGAAGAAGTACTACGAGGACGATAGCACATCGGAGCGTGATCTCTTCCTTCTCGCGTGCCATGCGCTGTGGAGGACAGACTTGCGATTCCTGTTCCACGATACCAGCACCGAAGATGTCATTGAGATCGGCGTGGCAGGGATGGATCTGTTGAGACAACAGAGCGAGCCGGAGGTGCAGCTCAGCGTCAGCAGGACAATGGCGATGCTGTTCTTGTCGAGCAGTGCCATATCGTCCGACAGTCCGATTTACGAGGCAGCGCGGCTTTACCATCGGAGGTCTACGTGCGTCCAGGTTTTGCGCCTCTCGTTGAGCGTGTTGCTTACGTATTTTAGTTCTGAGGTGCTCACAACCTGTGTCACGCTCATGCTCCAGAAGCCCTTCGACACCAACTCGAATCGCATCCTCATGCCGCACATCCTCATGGTCCTCACACGATACGCAGACGACGCCTACGTATGTTCAAGTTCATAAAGTTTCCCAGCGTGTCTGACTTTCTTTTCAAGCCCGAAGATGAGGACGCTCCCTGGAAGTACTCGCCAGACAGACTCCCTGGTTTCCTGGCAGTCGAATTTGCCCTCGCCATCGCGCTGGCGTCGCCAGGCATGGACGTGACTCTGCAGGCGGCTCACGGCCTACAACTTCTCGCCCGCGCCGAACGTCATGAACGCGCACCGCGACCGCCTCTGCCTGGTCCTGAGGAGCAACTGAAGCGGTGGGCAGTGTATGAGCAGATTGGAGAGGAGCGGTTCAACTACGTCGGGCGGATGGCGTACCAGAAGCGCCTTCGCCAGCTGTTCCGCGTCGTTTCACCACCGAACCCTTTCAACCTCGCGTTGTTCAACTACTGCTTCGCGCGTTGGCTCGAACTCTCGCAAAGCGTCGTACAGCCAGCGGAGAGTACGAACGCTGCGCTCAAGGCTGGCTGGCAGAACCTGACGTTCGCACTCGCCGGTATGGTCGGTGGCTGCATCGCTCTCGAAGGCGAGAACACGGAGATCCGCAGCTTGGCGAAGTACATGCCACAACATCTGGAGCACGTCGCGACGCTGCCGAACAACCCTCCTATGCTCGCGAGACAGTTCATCAGCGAGCTCATGGACATGCTGGATAATGAGAACGCGGTGATTCGGGAAACGGCGAAGGACGCCCTCGGCTCCGAGCTCCATCCCAGGCTGTTCCCCGTACTGTTGCAGCAAATCGAGCGGTGCGTGCTCCGTATGGAACATATTGACGACAATATCTCACACGACTTGCCTTAGCAGTGTAAACCGAGCAGGCGCCGACCCAGAACGCCCAGATGACGGGATCGCATTGTTGTTCGAGCAGGTACGGGCATTCGTACGTGCCCTTTCGCCGCTGACTCCTTCAGTGCATGTGTGTTCTCAAAGCGATGTTCGACCGCATCGATACGCCGCCCGAGCTCTCGAAGCTGAACGTGGACATCAGCAGGATGATGCTCATCCTGTCGCGCTTCATCAACCGCGGAAACGACAACAGCCGCGCATGCTTCCGGGCGAGGATCAAGTTTTGCCAACTTTGCGACTCGCTCATGGCCAAGCGAAATTTCCTGACGATACGGAAAGAAAGCTCACTGCGCAACGAGATCGTTGACAGGCTTTTCGTGTGGATCAAGGACTCCCAGGCTGTATGTGGCCCTCCTCGCTTGGGATCGTGTTGTCTGACTCCGGGTTGCAGTTGCGTTCCATCGACCCTTCGTACACTCGCTTGCAGGCAGAATGCGACGGTGCATGTCTCAACACCGCGGTCAACATGTTGGAGAAGATGCGCCTGGAGCCACCGGAGAGCGCGACATCGTCGGATACTGCGAACCTCTTGTCCCGTACCTTCTACCGGTACCTCACGGAGATGCAGCTAATGGCTGGCATTCACAGCATGGGTTCTATGGTGCGTGATCCAACCTTCGTGTGTGCTGAACTCACTCTATGACGTGCAGAAGAGCGAAGACGACATTGCGGAGTCTTTCAATTCGAGTCTGCGTACCACGCGGGATGAGCCAGCGATTCGCGCCCTTGTGGTGAAGGGTGTTGTGAACATGCTTCAGGCCAATCCAGACGCGGGCACGAAACATTGCCTTGCGCTGGGCTTTCACGACGACCTCCGCTTGCGTATTCTGTTCTGCCACATATTCGCGAGAGCACTCGCTTCTGGTCGGAAGCTTGAGAGTCCTGCAACGGTCACACCTCCGCCGCAACGTAACCAGCTATGCGAGGTGCGTCGGGACAATTTGGCGCCCTATCTGTTCTGTTGACCATCATCTGTAGATGCTTCGAGAGTCGGATATGCTCGCGCTCGCTGTTTGCGAGATTTGCCCTGCCAATGAGGTCGACGTCGTCATCCCCGTCCTCCTCAACGTCTTCGACACGCGTGACAGTCTCCTCCGCCTGATGAAATCTGCCATCGATCGTGAAGTCGCTCGAACAGGTACGTGCAGATGACCGGGAACATGCTGAAGCTGACTCGCGTGTAGAAAGCGACAAGGAGCTCTTCCGCAGCAACACCGTGTGCACCCGTCTACTCGGCGCCTTCGCAAAGATGCAAGGGTATAACTACCTTCGCAAGGTCATCCAGCCCGTCGTCGAGCAGCTCCAAGCAATGCCCGCCGGTCAAAGCGTTGAAGTCGACCCGATCAAAGCGTCCAATGCGACAGAGGAGGAGTTGAAGCAGAACATGGCCAACCTGAAGGTCATCGCCCAAGCTTTGCTCGACATCATATGCGACTCGACGCCTCTTATGCCTCCGTAAGTCATCCGCGACTCTCTGCAAAGTCTTGCTCAACCCATCCAGGATCATGATGGACGTCTGCAAGCACATTACTGACACCGTGTATGTCGGATTTACGCTCGTCTGACATCTATTCACGCGGCGCAGGGGCAACGTCTGGCCGGCCAGCAGGCAGACTGCCTTAGGAGCATTCCTCTTCCTACGGTAAGGGTATCCGTATAGCGTCCGCGTCTTACTTACGATTCTTAGATTCATCTGCCCCGCCATTGTTGCACCGCACACCGTCGACATCGACGTGCCCAAGGAAAACAACGAGATTCGCCGTGGACTTATCCTAATGACCAAGATCATCCAAAATCTTGCGAACAACGTCCTGTTCGGCAAGGAGCAGTTCTTGACGGACCTTAACCCGTTCTTAAACGAGAACGCCCGGAAGGTGCAAGCATTCCAGGAGACTGTAGCAGTGCGTTTTCTGCGCATCCCTCTCGTTCTCGGCTCATGCTTGGCAGAGAGGAACATCGGAAGGAGACCATAGGGTGGGAACGGCTGATATCGGGACGTATTTCGACGAAACGGACGCGATTGTCTTGCAACGTTTCTTCCAGCTGCACGCGGACAAGGTCGGGAAAGAACTGTTGAGCTATCAAGGCCATGATTCTTCCAACATGGGCAAGAAAACATGGGACATGCTTTGCACCGCGCTCGTAGAGCTCGGGCAGCCCATTGAGCGCCCACAGCTCATTCCGCTTGACTCGCAGCGGCATCCCAAACTCCTCGACTTCCTCCAACGCAACCAGCACCGGAGCACCGAATCTGTTCGCCAGCTGTTCACGGAGACGTCTACCGACCCCGTGAGTGCGCAGAACTCCACGGCGAGTAGCTTTACTGAATGACAGCACAGGAGCGCTCGCTCGTCTTCATGCTTGCTCTGTCACGCCTTAACGCCGAGACTGATGACTTGGAGCTAGTGCTGCTCCAGATATTCAAGGTACGCAGCCCTCGTGCTCTCCGTTCTCTGCTGACAATACTGGCAGACATTACTCGAGTTCAGCGCTCACCAGCAACCCTTTGAGATTGTCATCGACTGCACGATGTTTGCGCCCAGTTCCGAGCTTCCCTTGCCATGGATCAAGTACCTCATCGAGTTGATCCCATCCGACCTCGCGTTGCAGTTCCAGACTGCGTACGTCGTGAATACGAACGGAGCTGCGCAACTTTACCTTCGGAAGGTCCTCCACGCCCTTGCCAGTGCGTGCATGTCATTATTGACTGTCACGAGACTGACTCCTTCATAGATGTGCCTTTCGGCAAGCAGATCACCGCCATCAACAGCCTGGAAGACTTGGCCGACGTGCTTCCGCTATCCAGCGTCGCTGCAATTGACAGCAGTGGTATGTCGCAGGGCAACCTTTCAGTAGCGTACTAATGATTGACAGCGTCGCTGGACGGCGAGACCAAAGAGTCGTTCCCCGAAGTTTACCAGGTCTTGCGCGGTGCGGCGCGGATTCCTGTTACATTCCAACTTGGGACAACGCATATTCGAATCACTTCGGTAGGTGCTGAAGGCAGAGAACAATGTTTCCTAGCTAACATGCACCCATTGCGACAGACGAAGGCGCAGCAGATATTCCCCGGTGTCCAGTGCAAGACCACCGAAATCATCCCTCTCAGTGACATCGGGGACGTCACGCCCTATTCAAGCGACAGATCACCAGAGTTCACCATTCGGCGACAACGGCAAGGCGGCACGCTCATCTTCGCTTCCGACTCTAGGGACGTGATTATGAAGGTTAGTGCGCAAGCGACCTCCTGGACGTCGCTCATAAATTTGTGAAGGCAATTCGCCTGGCGAAAACTCGCCAGAAGAGTCAAGAAACGATGTCCATCGACCGCAGCTCGCGGAATGTCGTACTCTCCGCCACGCTCATCAACGTTGGATTACTACACCTTTGCAACGACGAGGAAATGTTGCGCAGCGCCGCCTACGACCTTCTGTGTGCACTGTGCACATATCTGGACTACGACGGATCTCCTATCCTGCCGTCAAGAGGCGAGTATCGTGGGCTTGAAGAGTCCGCGTCTAAAGAAGAACCTGCAGGAGGTTTCGTTCCTCAGAATGCGACGGCAGTATCGCTCCCGTTCAGCGAGACATTGTCGCGTTTCGCCCCGCAGCTTACGCTGGATTTCTTGTTCGAATTCTGTATCGCGTTCGACAAGCTCTCCGCCGGACAGAAGACGATCTCGATGCAGTGCATCGCGCCGTGGTTGCGCAACCTCCCCATGTTCATGAACCCGCTCAATCCACTATATGAACAATCAACCTCGAAGCTGCGCGACTGCATGCGCTTCCTCATCGATCTCACAGTGAAGGATTCCGAGGTGAGCTTGCTGCTGCCGTGCACGACATGCGCCTGACACCGATGCCTTAGATCTATCCTCTGGCACAACGTCATGTCTGGAGCGAGATTGGCCGTCTGGACTCGGGGTTCATCAGTCTGGCGCTTGATGAGCTGATTCGTGCGGCAGTCGACGGTGGTATCGGAAGCTTGCGGTGTGAACTTGTCGCAGACACCCTGGTCTCGCTGTCAACGGTGACCGTCCGAGGCAAAGTCATAACGCGCTTGCGGAAGGTGCGTCCAATGACTTATGCGCATAGTGCTGCAGGTAACCAATGCTTTCGGGCAGGCATTTTCGAAGACGTCTCTGACGCACACGCGCAACCTTATCGACAATCCAGCATGGCCAGAAATCGCGGCGTTGACTCGACTCGCGCTCGTGGTTTCTTACAATACGCGAAATCCTATCCAGACGCAACTCTTCGTCCCCGAAACCGCTCACCTCATCACAATCCTAGCCTCTGTCGGCACCGTCATAATGCGCACATCTGTCCACGGGTTGGCGCTCAACTTGATACAATCGCTCTTTGCGTCCCGATTAGATCATGCCCAATCCGCCGAGCAATTGCGTGTGCTGCTTGACGTCGCGACCTCTCCGGAGACCCTGCGCTCGTTCGGCCTCTCTCGCACAGACCAAAGCAGCGAGTTCAACGCTGCGGAGACGTTCAATGACGTCGAAGCAGTAGATGCATTGGAGAACATTACGAAATTGTTGGTCAAGGTCATCGCTGCAGCTGCGCCGAGTATAGGTATGTGCACTATGCTGTTTCGTGTCAAGCGCTTACCCGTGTGCAGCCCTGCAAAACGTATGGCGTGCGCGGTGGATGAGCCTCGTCGTATCGACGGCGTTCCAAATATCGCCGTACATCCAGGGCAGAGCCTTTACTGTGCTCGGTGTCCTTGCCCGCTCCGACGTGGACGACGATCTTTTGTATCAGATCCTCGTCGCCTTCCGAAAGGCGCTGCAAATGGGCGAAGAGGTGGAAGCGCCATACATCGTGTCCATGATACGCTGCTTGACGAACGTCATGCCGGCCCTCCCGGCTTCGTCTCGTTACCTACCTCAGCTGTTTTGGATTCCCGTCACGCTGCTCCAGACTCCAAACGCTGTGATCTTCAAGGAGAGCCTTCGCTTACTCGAGGCGGTTGTGCGGACAATGCAGGGACATCAACTCTTCGCAGAGAACGACGGCCTCGTCAACTACATGCTGGACACT
Source organism: Exidia glandulosa HHB12029 (assembly GCA_001632375.1). NCBI lineage: Eukaryota > Fungi > Basidiomycota > Agaricomycetes > Auriculariales > Exidiaceae > Exidia > Exidia glandulosa. The sequence continues at coordinate 5,555 of KV426266.1, read as the reverse complement.
CGCGACTCTTTCGCAGACCTTATTCCGCAGTTCGAGCAAGTTGAAGGGCTCAACTTCGACGTCAGCTTCACGTTCAGCCTCACCACTCTTATCTACCGCGGCATCCGCGTCGCATCCATGCGTGAAGCCTCGCAGAGTACCCTCCGAACATTATTACGAGTTACGACGCGGAGTTCTCCAGTCGATGGCGAGCCTCGGACGGCGCTAGATCCGGATGCAGTCGCGTACTTCATCGCGCTATTCCCCTGGGCGACATCGAGTCGTGAACAGGTCGCAGAACTGCTGCGCGAGGCGGATTTGCCGCCAGAGCAGTGGCTTCCTCCACCGAACCAAGGCAATAACGCTCGTACAGGGTCCACATTGGCTTTGCCAGCGGAACTGCTGGGCGTTATGGACCACGCTGCGACGGCGCTGCAGGCCGTAGGTCTCGTGTCGATGATGGAGGCGACGTCCTCGCCAACTCCCTCAGAACGTGCGAACATGATGCGGTTCATTGGCGATGTGGGCAAGTCATGGCCCGAGTACTCCATGATGGCCTGCGCGCACCGGCTCGAGACCCTCCCCGAGACGGTGCACGACCTGTTCAGCGACAACGTAGACCCAGCACTCGTCCAGGTCGCGTCGGCCCTCATCAAAATGACGTTGGACGAAGCAGCCACCATCGGCGGTGGGCCAGCAGGCTCCAGCGTAGCGACGCTCGAGGCTATCAGCGAAAGCCGGCAGACCTTGCGTACATCGCTCGAGGAGATCAAGATGCACGGCATCCTCGAAGCGCGACCGTTCAGCCGCGAAAGCGGGGGTCGGGTGATGGAGCAGGTTAGCGACATGATCGGTGTCATCGTCGAGACGTCCTGAGTTTGCTCGATATTATCTATTGCTGGGTCACTTGTAGTATCTCTCGCATTCGTTCGCTCTCTGCTGTCGTATCTGCACTCCTCTCTCTCTCTTCCCTCCTCGGATCTCTTTGGTGTCGTTCGCCTGCTCTCCGTACGCGCTCTCTCACACAGTCTGATTCCGTCACTCATCTATGTATGTAATTTTTGCAGGCCTGAGCATGTGCAAATACTAGATATGGCCTTCACACTCCCAGCGTATAGTTTTTTTTTTTCCCCCGCATGACCTAATGCTGCTAAGTATTATGCAAGTGAGGCGGTCTTCAGGGTTTCTTAAAACAAAGTGTTCAGAAACTGCATCATGTCTGCAATACGGTAGCAGTCCGTGAAAGATGCGATTGGGTCAATGAATCCTGGGTACACGTGCTTGCGGTTGAGCTTGACTATGGACAGTGAGGTGAGCGAATACGATGAACAATTACACGAGCGGGAGGGGGGGAGTGGAAGGCGGGAGCGACCAGGACCAGCGAGTCAGACAGACAGGGCAGACAGACGATACGGAAGTGGGGGATCGAAATCGGGGGAGAAAAGATACTGGATGTTTGTGTGTCGATAATCGGGTCGGGGGGCCTAGTGCCCGTTTGCGCCGCTGCCCGCCGTGCGCGCCCCGCTACTGCTGCTCCCAGCCCTGCCGAAGAGCGAGCTCGCGGCGTTGAGCGTGTTTCGCAGGCTCCTGCGCACACGCCTTCCGCGACTCTCGTCGTCGCGCTGGCTCGACGGGCCCGGCTGCGGCTGTTGCGTCGGTGCTGGGTCGAGGTGCAATCCTAAACCCACCGCCAAACCGGAACCAGAGCCAGAGCCAGACGATTCCGCGGGGAAGGGTACGTTGTGCTGGCGCGAGTTACGGTGCCGGTGCTGCTGGTGTGTGTGGTGGTTGTTGCTGTTCCCGTGCCCGTGTCCGTGCGACGAACTCGACGAATCTTCGCGGAGCGGTAACTGGCGACTTCGGGTCCCGCCACCGCCGCGCGAGGTGCTCTGTTGCTGTTGCTGCAGCTGCGCATAACCGCGCAACGTCTCGGCGAGTTCAGCAGGCGCGACGTACGCCGCACCTCCCTGCGACCCGGCGCTCCAACCGTGTACGGCGGTGCTGCTCAGGTTGTTCAATTGAAGACTGCTCGAGGACCGTCCGTTCGCTCCGCGCGGCGTCACGCCATCCGGAGTAGTCATACTGCTCGAGCTCGCGAAACTATTGTGGTTGCGCAGATTCTGCAACGTAGCGTGCAGCGCTGGACCGCCATTACCGTTGCCGTTCATGTGGCGCGGCGGGAGGACGGTATTCGGCGAGTTCAGGAACGCCATTTGCGCCTCGTACGAGTCGAGCAGCTGCGGCGCGGCGTGGCTTATCATGCTCGGAAAGTCGTCGTCGTAGTCATCGTCGCCGTCATCCTCTGTATCCGTGCGCCCCATGCCTTCCGAGAGCTGACTCATAAGACTCTGCAGATGCTTGCGCAGCTCCTTGACGCCGTCGCCGCTAAACACGCAGAACGCCGCGCGCTGGTTATCTGTAAACTCCTCGGGTGGCGTGCGGCAGAACTGTTGCAGGTCGGCGGTACGGAACGATGGGATGCCAGTGAGGGAGAGGTGCATGAGCTTGGGCAGGCGCTGGAGCAGGTAGTGGATAGCGGGGATCGAGATGTTGTCGCAGTACGAGAGGTGGATACGCTCGAGAGTCGCGGCCTGGCGCTCGCCGAGTGCGAAGACAGCTTGGTCGGTGAGCTTCGTAACGCGTACGAGGCCTATTCGCCGCAGCTTCTGCAGCTGCGAGAGCTCGATGACGGCCATGTCCGTCAGGTTATTGCAGCCTGCGCGTCTACTGTCAGCAACAGGCGGCTTCTGTAAGTAGGTACTCACACGCAAGGTCCACATATCGCAGCCGCGTGCACGAGCGCGCGAGCTGGCAGACTGCGCGGTCGGTAATCCTGTTAACGTGCCCGAGGTGAAGGTCGTGCAGGTGCCGTCCGAGCGCGCAGATGCTCTCGAGCGCGGTGTCTGTGAGCTGGGAGCATTTGGCGAGGGACAGACTGCGGATCTTGGGCGCGTGCGCGATGATGCCCGCGATAGCGTCGTCCGTCACGAGCGGGCAACCGGACAGCTCGAGGATCCTGAAGTGCTCGAAGGTATGGTTGAGACGGAGTGGGGACGAGGAGGCGTCCACGACGCCGAATGGGTTTGCAACAATGTGCGGAGCAGCTGGGTGCGCGGCGTCGGTGAGCGAGGAGCAGTACGAGACCTTGAGCTCGCGCAGGTCGATCAAGCGCGACCAGAGCTCACGTACCCCCGCATCGGTGATGTGTGGGCAGCGAGTGAGGTCGATCTCGAGGAGCTTCTGGCAGTGACTGGCGAGGGCGAAGAGAGCGTTGTCTGTCACGTTCTCGACACACGCAAGCTTCAGACGACGCAGGAGACGGCATCCAGACGAGAGCGCGATGATTCCAGTGTCGGTGAGCAGTTTGCAGTTGGTCAGATTGAGCCCCTGGAGCCTGGTAGCGTTCTTTCCGACGGCGATGAGTGTGTAGTCTGACACTTCTGGGAGCCCGGAGAGGTCGAGCGCGACGAGGTCCTGGGTGTGGGCGAAGAGGCGGATGAGGGAGTCGTCTGAGACTGCCTTGCAGTTCATGAGGGTGAGACGCTCGAGCTTTGAGCAGACTGCGAGGCGGGCGATGTCGAGGTTTGTGACGCCGCGATGGAGCATGGCAAAGTTGAGGCGCCTGATGAAGTCTGGGTAGGTGAACGAGGGCTCGTGGTCTGCGAGGGTCCTGAGAAAGAGCTTGAGGGCGTGCTCGTCGCGGATGTGGGGTCTGTGCCAGATGAGCTGTATGCCGCAGGCGCACCACTGGCGCGAGACGCGGAGACACTTGTGCTGGTCGCGCAGGCCGAGCTGCTTGAACACATGGATAAGCAGCTCGGGCGGCAGTCGTGACACGGGGCTCTGTGCCGCCAGGGGCAGCCGCGAGCGTCGTCGCGGGCTGCTGTTCGCCGCCCTCGAGTGGCCCGACGACGACCACCGCGCCGGCTGCAGGTTCTCGGCGGTAAAATCGATGCGATCGCCGTCGTCGTCGACGTCGGAGAGCGACGAGGACGACTGCGCTGGGGACTCTGAGCCGTAGATGGCCATGCCGCTCGCTGACCAGGCCGGTGCTGATGCCACGGGAACGGTTCAAACAAGTACAACCTCAGCCCGCTTGCCTCCGCTGCCAGCTTTGGGCGTCTCTCATCCCCAATACCCCGTCTCAGCCCTCCTGGATATAGTCACCCTGCTGGGACTTGGTCCCACATGCTTCCCGTCAAATGCTCGCGAGCGCCAGGACGTTCCCGAAAGCGGGGGGCGATCTCCTATTCTAACCTCCAGTCCTCCCGGACGCGACTCCCGAGCTGCGAACCGGCTGGCGCGCGCGTGAGGGTGATTATAGCGAGGGTGCAGGCACAGCTTGCGGCGAAATCATCTTCGAAAACCCGATGGCGGGTACTCCCTAATGCACACAATAGCGTCTCGCTGCCTCGCGGGATCCCTGCGCTTCGAGGCCCCCCGGAGACGCTTCGCCTCTGCCAATCGCGGCTTCTATTCCAGTCCAGCCAACCAAACACACGTCTGCATAAATGCACGACGTCGCACCCATCTCCTTTCTGCCTCCCTGAGATTCCCCGCACGCCCTCCCTCGAGCACGCGCCCTTCCTCCCGCTCTCCACCTCGTTCTCTCGATGGCACGCATGGCCAACAGCCGTATCTCAAAGGCGCGGAGCGTGAGCCCGAGTACGTCTGCCTTGCCACACCTCACCTACCACGCCTCCGCTAACCACCGGCATTCATGCAGGTCCTCGCAAGAGCGACGTCAAGCTCTCCGCTGCCAGCCGCCGTGGCAAGCCCGAGGGCCATATCCCACGTCCGCCCAACGCGTTCATCATCTTCCGCCAGGAGCTCAACAAGAAGAGCGTCTCCGCCGGCGAGGCGCATCAGAAGTCCATCTCCAGCGTCGCCTGCGCACTCTGGCGCCAGTACCGCGAGAAGGAGCCAGAGCGCATCAAGAAGTACTTCGACCTCGCCGAGCAGCTCAAGGAGGAGCACAAGGCGCGCTATCCCGACTACGTGTACCGTCCGCGCAAGCGTCTCGTCGAGAAGAAGCGCCGCCAGTGCCGCACCACCCAGGAGGAAGAGCACGTGCGTAAGCTTGCCGTGCTCGCTGCCCATGGCGAGGATGACGGCCTCCTTCCCGTCTCCAAGCTGCCCGCTCTTCCGCCGACGCGTCCCACTCGCACGACCCGCTCCCGCAAGGCACCCGCCAAATCCGAGCCGAGCACAGCGGACAGCTCGCCTTCTGGGTTTCCCTCCCCGCTCCCTGACCCCGAGACCTTGCGCGAGTCTTGGGCAACGGAGTCTCCGGACGCATACGAGGTCCCGGCTCTCGCTTCGTCGCCCAGCACGTCGACGCCGACGTCCCCCATCTCGCCTATGCTGGCGACTCCGCTCGGCACTACGCTCCCGCTTCACTATGCTCCCGTGAGCTCTACGTCCGCGTATGAAGGCCTCATCCAGCTGCCGGCGGACTTCATGCCCTCTCTCACTGTTCCCGTCGACTTCACTGGCTACGAGGTCGACTACAACGGCAACGCGCAGTGGAACGGCTTCGTCCAGAACACACCCGCCTTTGTCACCAAGCCTGAGGT
>KV426265.1:34951-59572 GCA_001632375.1 Exidia glandulosa HHB12029 | reverse complement strand
CTTAAGACGCGAGCGATCATATCGACTATGCTCTTTGAGGAAGTGCCGGAGGACCATACAAGGAAGATCGAAGGTCCGACCACGAAGTCCGAAATCGTACCGAGTTCACAGTTATCTCGCAGACCCATCCTTGCCACGGCCGCACCGTATATTATATAGCATCGACGTCTACCTGATGTGGCAAAAGGACATTCCTGTAAGAAGCGCTGGCGACCCGCTAACGACCGGGATGCGCTCAGGCTGCTGTCCATCACCTTTCGTTTCCAGAGCACGTGCGGGCCCCTCCAGCCGTTGAGTCATCCTCTACCTTTGTGCGTATAGAAACGATGTAGGTGCACGTGCGACTTCGGTTCTGGACTCAAGTCGGATGTTCAAGCTTCAAGCTGGGCAGCAGACGTGGCTGCCATTGAGCCATTTGAGAGGAGTTTCTTACTCCACACCGAATTGGATATGCACGGCGATGATCCTGTCTGCCCCTGATATGCATGATGTTTTGTTGATTGCAGATCGGGGTTGCGTCTCATTACATGTACCATTCAATAGCCCCATGCCGTCGCTTACAGGCAGCGCTGAAAGGGCATTCTGCAGCTGTGCGCTAGCGCTAGCCCATTGCAATCTAAACGTATTGCTGCAAGGGTAACAACTCAAGGCAGAGTACCAATCTGAACTGTGCCGCGAGGTTTTGCTCATTTCCAACGCGCACGTTGATCATGCATCATCATCAGTGGTTGCGTATGATGTAGCTAGACAATCTCTGGGCTCACGTGTCGCCAATTGAAATCTGTAATATCGCCGCAGTTGACAGGTGGCGTTCAGTGCGAATTGCGTGAGGTATATTATACTCCCACCGTGTCTCTCATTTCCCACCACTACTACTTCTTCGCCCTCTTCTATCTTCGCACATCTTTAGACTTCTAATAGAGATGAAGTTCACTCGTGAGTCTCGCTGTCATGCATGCATGTCTCCCAATCTTACGCACTAGTACTGCAGTCTTCGCCGCACCCCTCGCTCTCGCCGTTTCTACCGTTGCCATGCCCTCATGGGAGCATCCGCACCTCACGCGCCATGTCAACAACGTTACTCTGGGCAACTTCATCGCCAACTCCGCAAACGGGTTCTTCCCCGCTCCCGGTAACGATGGCTGGGCCTCCGCGTTCGACATCGCATTCGCCAAGAACGTCTCTGCGACCTTCAACGACGGTACCTACACCTTCGACCAGTTCAAGGCGTACTTCGGCGCGATCAAGGCGAACCTCGAGGCGAAGTACCAGACCTTCGAGCACTCCTTCACCTCATTGGTCGCGGTCAGCGCTCAGGGAGGCAATACCGGCGGCTATGTCGTTGTGACTGGCTTTGAGGGTGGCCTGGTCAGCGGCACCCCCGTGTACGGCACGGACGCCGCTTACGCTGTCGTGCGCGAGATCAATGGTCAGCTCAAGATCGTTGAGGTAAGTCCCCTCGTGCAGAATTTCGAAGGAGCGACGATGTCTGATTCCGACTCAGTGGCACGAAATTACGAACCTTGGTGCTCCCATCGCATAAAGGCTTGTTACGCATAGCTTGATCCCGATTATAATATTATTGTTCACACGACCTCTGTATGCACATGCGAAGTAACCGATTGGTACATTCGCAACCTGAGTTCAGGGCGACATTGCGCGCCTCCGACTCTTAGTCTCCTCAAGCTTCGGACGGTCATACTTCCAGAATTATAATATCCTGCAGTTGCTGCAGTACAGATGTTTACAGTTCATCCATACATCCGACCTCCGGTCTTTGATGGCCACGCAAGCCCGCACAAGATAGCTAAACAATGTTGCTGAGACTCGACGCCGCGTCTGCCTCTGTACTCTTCGGCTGTTTGGACGATGGTTTCTCGTGACTGTCGCGTCGATCTCCGTAGTGAACGCTAACATCTTTCCGTACACGCAGCTCGATGGTGTTCGTAGGCGCCGTGACTCGACTCGTCGGGAACGATTGCTGTCGAAACATGTTAATAAGTCCGGGGACAGGCGTGATCATTGGAAAGCCGTACATGATCAGAGCTTTCCTGCTTAATGAGCTGCCGGGTGAGCACGGTATCCATGAGGGTCTGGGACGAAGTATATAAGTCAGTCCATATCACGGTACTTGCGCTGGAGACGCACCACGGAGTACACTCGGCCGAACGGCAGGATGAAGATGAGGAAGTAGCTCTGCTCGAACGGCGTCCGCACCCACGTAATGACGACGATGATAGAGACGAAACTCGTGAAGAAGCCGGTCTCTGCAAACGGACCTGGCTTGAGCGGTGTATCGAAAGCGCGAGAGGGAACGTAGACTCACGCATGGCACCTCTCATCAGGGTGTTGATGAGCGAGTCAGTGCGTTGGAAGCCCGTGCGAGAGCGGCTCAGAACGAAGATAAGACCGACTACTCTCGAGTCAGCGGCGGCCGCGGACAACGGCACGCGGAAGGAGCGTACTGGTGATGACGGTATTCAGAACGAGTTCCATATAGTGCCACGCGACTACTAGGTTGTTGGCGACACGCACAGCAGGGAAGTCGAGGCTGTCCTGGTCTCAGCAAGCCGGCTGGGCAAGTTCTGCAGAGGCTTACAAGTTCAAGATCCATAGCTTGACACCCGCTGATACGCCGACGCAGAAGACGGCGACCGAGTAGACACTCAGCACCACAGCGACGTAGATGTTGTTCTTCGTCAGACGATATAACCTTGGACGGGTGAGGATCTTGCCTTTAGGCACAGCGTAGGATAATTCAGACGTACCGGTGAATGAGAATCAGGGTGACGATGAGGGCAGACATGGCCTGCCTGAGTAGACTATGAGTCTATGCTGCGACTCTTTCCCCGAGAGTCTTACGTTATTGCCGAGAACTGTAACGGCCACTGTGCAACTGAGGCGGGATGAGTAAAGTCGCGCGAAGCCACGGGTAGGATGGGCTCACGGATGGTGAAGGTATCGGGATGGTCTAAATCTACACTGAAGACAATCCTTCGTCAGTGAGCTGCAGAGCTGGGGACGAAAGTGTTCCGCACGCTACGCGATACGCAAAGTAGCAGTCCCTGTTGCGTTGTGTGAATATGTAGCGAAGGGCATATGGACCGAACGTTACTCACGCTGCCGTCTGCGCGGTATCGATGATAAAGAGCGCAGGCACCGCGAGCCTGGGAGCGGGTCAGTCGGCGCGACCGACGCAGATGATGTTGCAGGTTACCTCAGCCACCACAGGTCCTTTGACGCTGTATTCAGGCACGCGTCAACGGCTGCGGGGGTGACATGGCAGCAGGACGTACTTTGGGTCCAATACGTCACATACATGTGGAACACGATCCCATATAGCCATATGTTGACTGGAGGCCGCAGGATTCAGTCTCGGGGCAGGTCGAGGACAAATGCTCCTCACGCAATGAACCAATGAGCGTCGAACCTGGGATGGGTCAATACAGGGAGTCGTGAACTGGTGAAGAAGAAGCGTACCGACACCAGTCCAGCCAGCGGTGGCCACGGGAGCTACTGGGAAGCCGGCGTCCGACATATTGAAGGCAAGGGGCAGCGGTGAACGACGCTCGGCTTGCACGCAGCTCCACAGGTTAAATACCCAGCGGCCAGCCTCCTGTAAATCCTGCCAGTGGTGCCTAGTACGAACGTCCTAAACGGGCATAAACGCTCGGTTAGAAGTGGCTGTACCTGGACACGAACTGGCTGACAGAAGGCATGGGACGGCCCGGAATGGATCGCCGTCCAGACACGAGTGACTGCAAGAGAATCGTCGACAGTTGGGCAAATGCGTATAGGTAATTTCCATGTATATGCGCAAGACGCAGTGTCAGGGAGTTGTAGGCTTTCGTGTCGGCGCTGGGCTATGAGCGATCAGGGGACTGACGATGTCGAGGCCCTCGATGCCGACTAGGCTGTGTTCACATCCCCGATCGTCTCCATAGGTTCCAGACCGCAGACGACATGCTTGCGAATCAATGAACGTGCGCGTCAACTTGATGGACGCTGTCGAATTACAGACAAGGTAGTCAGCCATGCTTACTAAGTAAGCATCTGTAGTGCGAGGTATGTGCAGCGCAGTTGAGAAGCCGGATAGCGGGTGAAAAAGTTTGAAGTAAGGTGAGTGGAGTGAGAGACACGCCGGCAGTCTTGGTGTTAGCCTCCGCCATTGTGCGGACACAGCGGCGTCAGCGCGTGGATTTCCGTACGCGTGTGACTTTTGCGAGGGAACTACGCGTACGCTACGTGCGGCAAAAATAAACGCGAGCTCGGTGGAATCGGGACAAGGAGCGCGGCCAGTTTCAAAGCCCGTCAATTCATCTTGACTCAAACTACATTCTCGAGGATAACGTCGCGCCACGGCCATACATCTGTGTTATAGCAAACGGTTACATCTAAATCGACCAACTTGGGGTCATCGTCAGGCTTAGCTCATCTGGAAACGATATCAGGGTCTGGCAGACTCAGCGCGAGAGACGATGCACGTACTTGAACGGTCTTCACTGGTACATCATGAAATCTGGCTGCGGCTTCGGAACATACGGACCATACCTATACTCGGGATGCGTGTGCGGAATCCCGTACTTGCCGGGGTCGGTCGTTCCAGACGCGAGGCTCTCGGTCGACGTTGATATGACGTGCTCGGGCCAGCGATGGTAGGTCGGCAGATTATCCGACGCGCGAGTCGAAGCTGCAGTAGAACGCGTCAGCACACCTGCACGAGCGGAAAGAAGTTGCGAAGATACGGACCATAGTCGCGGTGGCCAGGAGGCATGGGGCTCGCCGGCTGGCTCGAGTACGCGCTCTGATACGACCGCCGCCAGTCTGACCGATTATCGACGCCTGGCGAAGTCATGACAGGGGTCTTCTCCGGCACCTCCTCGATAGGGACCCAGGGATGGACGCTGTGGACGTCGCCGCTGCGGCTACGGCGGGCGCGGATACGGCGGTACGCGGCGTCGAGCTTGTCCTTGAAGCAGCAGGTGACGGCCGCGACGGTCAGGAAGCCGAACACGCCGACGATGATGTTGCGCGCCGCGGGCCCAGTCGAATCTTCAGGCGGGTCCGGCTCGTCCGCGGCGTTCTCCTCCGCCCCTGAATTCGCGTGCGACGTTGGCGTCTCCGTCGAGGCCGACACATGCGCCTTCTCGGTGTACGGCTTGGAACCAGACGAATGAGTCGCGTCGCCAGGGGCTTCGCTTCGTGTACGCTGGAATGGCAGGTCCGTGGCGCCCGCGTCTTGGGTGCGCGTTGCAGAGGTGGCGCTGGTCTGGATAATGATGGGTTGCAGGCCGATATGAGGACTGTTGAAGACCGCAGGCGGGGACGACGATGGAGACGGAGAGGAGGTAGCGTCGTCGTCGTCTTTCTCAGATGCGGACGTATGCGACGCCGCGGCCGCGGCGGTAGACGGCGAATGGTTGTTCGACGACTCGAGCGCGGCTACGCGCATCGTCGCCGCCGTCGCGGAGATAGGGGTCGCCGAGCGCTGGACGCGGTCGACTTGATCCCGCGCGCTGGTGGTAGACGCGGCGTCCTTCGCGGAGCGTGTCTCGACGGACATGGAGGCCGAGGTGGCCGAAATCTGGGTTGGTTGAGCCTGGGAGTGGAGCGAGAACGAGGAGGGGAGCGAGGAGGGAGAGCTGGAAGGAAGGACAGCGGCGGCGGCGGCGAGGCTAATCCACAAAACGAGAGTCGGCGGCACGAGAGTCGGGGTCTTCATGCTGGGCGGGGCAAAGCGAGGCTTGGGGAGGTCAAATGAAAGGAGCGAAGGAGAGAGACACAAGCTGGCTCTGAATTCCACTGGCGCGACTCGGCGCGGAACGAGGTCATTAGGGGGTGCATTCCGCGTCGAAGCATCCGTGCCGGCAGATCCCTCAGTAACAAGAGTTCATGATAAAACGACGTGCATTTTCATAGCGAGCAGAGCGACGGGACGGACATGTGCGGGTTGGAGATCTACAAAGCAAGACGGTGAAGAGGAACAGCGCGAGCATATCGGCAGGGGCAGGGGGAGGGTTTGTGTGTTGGGGACTACGTGACAGCTGGGAAAATGAACGTACATGTTTTGTGATTGTGGATTCTGTTGTAAGTGCTGGAGGGCAGAGGACGAGAAACGGTGCGTGATGGGAAGGTAAACTAGTCACAGAGGGAACATTTCCACACATTACCCTTCGGTTTTGCAAACCAAATCCGAGGCGGAAAACAATCGCGAGTGAGTCCTTTACTCTGTGTCAGAGCCTCCAGCGTCGGTGCGCTGGTAGTCAAAGACATCTTCATCGAGTCGAGGTCCGCGCGGGAGCTCGTACTCGTATCCGACGAAGCTCATCACACTGCGCCACGGCGTTAGTACGCGAACGTGCAGAGCAATGAATGAATGAGACGCGTACTAGATGGTGCCATCGCCACAACCGACAACGACTTCTTCGTGACTGAGCTGCATCGACATGGGGTTCTTCTCGGGCGTCGCGAGACCCTTGAAGTCCTTCGGCAACGAGCCCTTCAAGCCGGGGATATGCGTGCCCGGTGGGACCTCCTCCGCAAGCGCCGCCCATGCGCCCTGAACGGTCGTAATGCTCGCCTCGTTGACTGGGGTAGACGCCTTCGAGCTCGTGCTCGCACTGCGTCTGTCCGCGTCGATATCTTCCTCGTCTTCCTCATCGTCACCGCCGGTATGGGGGCGGAGACGCTCGGTCTTGTCACGATGCGTTGAGATGAAAATCTACCACGTTACAGTCAGTCAACGATGACGGTATGTTAGAGGATGCACGAACCCTACGATCAGCACCGAGACGACTGCTGAAGCGGGTCGCAGTGACGACACGACGCTTGCCCGGGTCAACAGCTCCGACGGCGACTTCGGGACTCTCGACGACGGCAACGATGCGGGGCGGCTTCACTACGATCTTCTCGCCGGGGGTGCGCGGTGTGCTGCCGCTCGTCGACGCGCGAAGGAGTGGCGGGTGTCCCGGCGTGATGGGCGATGGCATGCCCGTGGCGTTGGGCGAGCGACGCAGGGGCGTGACGGGGCTAGTACCAGGTCCGATCGAACCAGCACGCGACAAGCTCGAAACTGCGCGAGTCCTGGGACCGGCAGACGAGCGCAGCGGAGATGCGACGGAGGACGTAGGCGATGCCATCTGCTGGTGTTTGAATGTCGACGTTGCCTTGGAGCTTTGCGCGTCGTCCTCGTCCCACTCAAGGTGAAGGATAACATTCTTAGTCGCGCACTGAACCGAAACAGTTCAGCAAGTGAAGGACGCGCAATGATGGAGGAAGACGTACCGTCATGCGTCTGCCCTTCGCAGCAAACCACTGCAGCATATTGTTCGCTCCGACACCAACGCTGGTCGCAAGCCGAGAACTAGCACCGAGCGACGCCTCCGCACACATTTCGCTCAACTTGAACTGCGAGATCATCTCGCGCCTCACTACAGCACACATCCACGTCAGAGTGCGCCAATCGTAGTGCGTATGATGGAAACGTACCGATGGAGAACACGCGCACGATACCGTCAATAGTGACGCTTGCAACACGCTCCTCGCCGACAATCTGCACGCCGACGTTCAAGTTGGTCTGCTGCCCAAAGCGAACGATCTTGCTCCCCGCACGCCAGTCCCAGCATACAAGCGCCTTGTCCGCGCCCGCCGACACGCAGTACTTGGACGAGAGCGCGACAGCGCGAATGCCGTACAAGTGGCCCTGGAGCTGTTGCAGCGGGGTGTAGGTGACGCTCGAGAAGACGTGCACGCGGCCGACGTCGTGGAAGCCCACCACGAACACTTCTTCCTATAATTCAAGTCAGCAGAGAGGCAAGTCTTGCGTGCTGAATATGAAGCGGACCTCAGGGAGGAAGTCGAGACACGACACGGGCTTCTTGACCTGCAGACACTTCTTCTCCTGACCCGTCTCGACATCCCATACACGGATCGTCTCGTCGTACGACCCACTGATCAGCCGTTTGCCTGGAGCATGCGTCAGTCGCTATGGACTCATGAATGGCTGGAAGAACCGCACCGCGAAGCATCATGGCCGTAACGAAGCCCGTGTGACCCTGCAGGAACCGCACGCCCTGCGAGACACCGCGTCTCCAGTTCTCCTCGCGGAAGTGCAGACTTTTGTACAGCGGTTCCCAATCTTCCTCCCTTGGCGGCTGCAAACGGTATTAGTTCCTGTGCACAATGAATGTCACCATGACGAAACGCACCGCACGAAGGGGGACAGGATCGCTCGCCGTGAGACGCAGACAATACAGACGCCACAGTGCAGGGTGGTGCGTGAGGGTCTTATGCTTGCTAGATGCGAGTCTAGGACCAGATAGAAGCTGCTGAGGAGACAACAGCGAAAGCACGCGCAATGCAAGCGGGACGGGCAACGTCGCGAGCACATCGAACGTCGAGCGCGCGTACTTTTGCAGGAGGAGGATCTGCTGCGGGATGTCGCCCGGCAAGAGCGAGTCGAGGATGATCGTGATCAAGCGCATGCGGTCGGGTTGCTTCAATGCGCGCACGGCCTTGCGCACTTCGTTCTCGTTGAAGATCCCGCGTCCGTCTCCACGAAGCGCCGCGGCGAGGTCGATGTCTTGGTAGATGCTCTCGTCGTGCGTCGAGGTGAAGGTGTCGAGTGTCAGAGACGGTCTCGATGGGAGCGCAGATCCACCGTGTTGCTGTTGGACCTCGTGACGCAGGAGGTGCAACTCGGCTTGGAGCGCGTGCAATTGCGCGGCGTTGGCGGACTGGGCACGCTCGAGAAGTCGCTTGTAGTGCGTGATCTTCTGGACGTGGATCTCGTTGATGTTTTCGAGCGCTTGGATGAACTGCAGAACAAGTCAGAAAGACCGAGTAAATCGACCGGGAACAGCAACAATCTCTGCTTTAACGCAACCAGTGTACGTTCCCTTCAAATGCACAGTACTGGGATGGTAGTGCACTGTGACTGTGCACTACTACTCCAGCGCTTGCAAAGGAATGCACAGGTGTCTCTGATAAGCCCCCGTGTTCGGGTCGCACTGACCTCGTCATCCGCGTCGATTTCGTCGACGGTGATCATGTCCATACTCTCGTCCACCGTGTCGGCCCAGACACTCGCGATGGTGCTTCCCTCGCCGCGTCTCGGCTGCTGCACGGTGAGCATGCCGTTGTTGGACGTCCGGCGGGCGCTTCGTCCGGGCGAGTCCAGCTCGCCGAGATCAGTCCAGGGTACGCCGGGCATGGGAATCGAGTCGTGCATGGGCGGCGAGCGTACGTTCTTGACCTTGGGCGACGGCGACGCCTTGGATGCCGAGCCGCGCGCTGGCGGCGTGCGCTGCGGGTTGGATCTGGGAGTTGTAGGGTCGACGTAGGACTGCGTGCGCGTGCGCGGCGGCTTGGTCGGCGTGTTGAGCACGACCTGAGGCATCGCGTCGTAGGATGTGCTCGTCACCGACGCCGACGACGACAGCGCCGGCGGGCGCGACGGGCGATCTGGCAGACCCGCGTGAGGCGAGCCGTTCTCGAGCACAGACATGCTCGCCCGCTTGTTCAGGCCAGACTGGGTTCTCTGACGCGGCGAGACCGAAGATATAGCCATATTGTCGTCGTCGCCGTCGGTGGCAGAAGAAAGATCGAACGAGCTAGCGTCGTTGTCATCACGCGCCGCAATCGGCTTGGGCTGCTGGACGCCGGGGCCGACGACGGTGGTAGGGCTGCCGATGTCGCGCTCCAGCATAGTGGGTAGAACGGCCATAGAGAGCCTTTTGGTCGTGTTTAACGTGGGTATACTCGTTTTGCTCGTCGTGCGCGGCCCTGCTCAAATTTATGAGAATTTTGAGCTCGCTGACTGCGCCAGATTCACCAGCGCTGTGTCTAGGCTTGCTAGACGGTCTAGTGGGTATACTGCTCGCCATCGCCATTGTCGTGGCGGGCGTCGTGGTGATGGTAAGAGGGAAAGGGGCGAAGCGTGATCGTGACCGTGACCGACGCGTTCTGACAGCGCTTCGCTGCCTCCGAGTACAATACCCGACCACTTGATAAGCCAGAATCAAGCGGATAGCTCTCAGGCGTTCACGTGCACTGAAAAAATTACTTCAAGAGATTCTCAGTCATGTGTCTTGGCTGAAATCTGCGGGAGTCGCAGTATGCGTGCCCTAGATGACACCTTCGAAGCAGCCCAACTATGAGTATTTCTCAGTCTTAAAACACGCGTATAAGTGTGCAATACACGGGTATATTTAAACTTCAGTATCTTTGGACTCAGCAAATGCGGTTACATGTCCCATAGACCTTGCGTAGTCCAGCTTACTGCTAAATCCCATCACTGCACGCAAACGATGATTCGCACCACATGAGCAGCTCATCATGAATGCTTGCTCATTCCTAAGCGTTTCTACTCTTTAGAGTTGCTTGTGCGTCGATATTGTCAAGGCGTCAAGAATAACGACGGAAGGTACAGTATTGTCACGTGAGGACACGCATCGGCTTCAGTATCCGTGACGATCCAACCACTCATGTACCGTTGTAAAGAAGGTCTGGGCTGACAGATGGTAGTTGAGCATATGTCCCGTTGCAGGGATTACAGCTATGCATGAAAAAGGTCAGTCCCAGCACTGATCTTCCTCAGACTGAACCTCGTGACTGTGCTTATCGTACTCGACACTCTTAGCAACAGGATAGAACTCTCCTTCCCTCGCCGTATTTGCGCACTTAGGCTCCGTGCAGAACACCCCGTCAAATTCGCCATTGACAGTGAGGACGTCTCCGCGGAAGTCCGGTGCGGTCGTGATCTGGATCGGGGACGCGTCCGTGAGGATCTCGCCGCGCGTGATTGTGTCCTTATGTGCATCCTCAAACGCCAATGCTGCGGAATCGTACGTGCCCACGGGCCCCCAGAAGTCCGCTGCGAGGGCCGACGCGTTCGGCACTGTCACATACTCCGGCGGTAGGAAACCGAACCGCGCCGGGTCGACGTCACGCGCAGGCTCGAACGCATCGAGAAGGACTGTGTCGTTTGTATTGATCTCGTGGGCGTACTGCGAGAGTGTCAGTTTTACTACATCTGTAGGTGGCGCCGCGATGGCGCACCCCTGTGAAAACAGCCGCGTCGACGAGAGTGGGATGTCCGGCGATAAGACCGTTGAGGATGATACTACCAAGCGAGTGCCCAACGAACACAATCTTGTCAAATTGCCGACTTTTAGCGCCGGGCACGCCACCGTCTCTTGCGAGTCTGATGATGGACTCCAGCACGGCAGTATCATACGGCGTTTGCACGACCGTCAGGGGATCGGGGTGCTCGCTGTTCCCATACCCTGCGATCAAGTCAGCATCTCGGAACGACCTTATATTCTGTCCGGATGAGGCACCCACCGAGACGGGCCATGTTCAGTGTCGGAAACCCACGTGCAGCGGCGAAGTGCACGTAGTTGTACGTCTCGGGTTGGAAAGTAGTGTCCCAGTACAGCGTGTTCCAGATCGCACCGTGTACCAGGACCTGAAGGGTATGGGATCTCGTCGCGTTGAGGATGGGCGGCTCGCAGAAACGCAGCTGGACTCCGAACCTGCCGGTGACCTCTTGATCAAGAGTTGTCGCAACACCGGTGCTGACGTCGTAGTTCGTAGCCGTAGTGGTAATGGGTGTGAGGGTCTCAGTACAGCTGATATCTGTGTTCCCACCCGATGTCGCTGATGAAGCCTGAAGTAAGGATGTGACGACAAAGATTGCAACGTTGAGACGGGACAAGGCGTTCATCCTGCAGTGGTCGATGATGCTGGTGCTCACAACACGCAAAGCCTTTTATGGCTGTACTTCTGTTTCCCCACTGAGTAAGCGACTCCTTTCCGATTAGATTCGCTTCCCCAGGCGTCGAAACTCGTCACACGGCGTTATTCCATTGGTAGAGCGCTTCATCAGGCCAAACCGCTTTTGCCCAGGATGATTCATTGCTTTGAGCGGCTACAGGTCTTTTCAGAGCGAGCATCAGCAGGTATGTGTAATATGGCCGGAGGACGCATTTGGAGGCTCGACGTCTGAGCCTCCTGAAGGACTCAGTTGGAGACCCGTAACGACATTAAACATGAGCATTAGTTCGAAATCTCCGTGGAGTTCGGAGATAACGGCGCAGCTACGTCTGTATGGACCGAAGCACTTTCCCGGCTTCCGCTCCTGCTGTAGTATGAGATCTATAAGTATGTGACATTCCGTCGTCGGTCGTGCGGTATTACCAGAACTGGGCTGGTCGCGGCGATCCAAATCGTTCCTGAACCCGACTTGCCGCGGATCAAACGGCCCTCGACTCTTTTTCAACTCGACATCATCCAAAGGGGCAACTTTCTCTCCGCATACTGCGTCGTCCGCACACGCTGAAGTTTCAGTAAATAGCCATAATCCGAGACAGGGATGCGCCAAATCGCGCTTTTCATCGGCCGCTCTAGGCGCCTTCAAAGTTCAAACGCTTGGCCTCGCAGACGCCTCTTTACTCGCGCAGCGCTGCCTTGTCACGACGATACCGTCTGAACATGCAATACGCGTACCTTACGCTCAACCCTGGCGCACCGCGGGCCTACTCAATCCGGTCTACGCTCGCTTCGCCGGAACTTCGCATCCATTTGTCGTCAGGTCGCTTCCATTCAAAACATTTGCCTCAGCGAAAGACGAACCCCTCTACCTTGTCGGCAAACTGTATCATCTGCGCTCTCTCTGTATTGCTGCTCCCGATTGCCCCTCTCGCTCGGAGCGGGGACCCATGGCGATCGGGACTGCTAGTACACGCCGCTCCACCCGATAAAAGCCTCATGTCTACGTTTCAAGATCGAGCGTCTTCCCCCTGCCTTCACCATGGCTTGGACTGCGTTGGGTAAGTACGTGGACTCGCTCGCTGAGCTACGGCTCACAATCCCTTCCTCAGGCTCTGTCACCGTCGGTATCCTGTGTGCGTGGATTGCTTGGACGCAGGGCAGCGTTAACCCTGAACTGGTTTGCAGTGAATTTCTGGCTGTATGGCGTAGTATGCCATATGTACGCCACGTATTGGACTTCGAGTACGTAACGTCCTCCACTACAAACGTCGTAGAACCTGACTTTCTTCAGGATCCAGAGATTTCCTGTGGATGAGGTACGTGCCTTTGCCCCGCTCGCCCCCAAGTCCCTCACAATCCGTAGATTGCTCGTTCCAGCCCTGTTCATCATCGACACCGTGCAAACGGCAGCGTGCGTTTCCGTTCCTGAACATTACACTTTCGCCGTACTAAAAATTGGTATTTTCCCAGTGATGGCTACTTTCTCTATGTCGTAACGTACGCGGAAGTACGCGACGAAGAGCTTTCGCTAACTGCCAGATTTCAGGGTGCAACTGAATCATCCTGACGGCTACACGATTCGTGCGTACCAACATCACTTGTGCAAGCTTAACTGAAGGAACGTCTTCTTTGTAGTGAGAGTGTGGCCCTGCCAACTTGCTGCCGTTACGTGAGTTGCCCACCCTCAGCATCGCGTAGATGATGTCCTACTAACGCAACGTGTAGCCAGTCGCTGTCCGCAGTAATCGTGACTTTGGCCTTGACGCACCGGTACGTTCGGTCCTTCCTTCTGTTCGTCAATTGCGTTTGACAATTTTCCAAAATCAGACTTTATCGTCTAACAAAGAACAACCGGTTCATCGGGTTCGGCTTCGCCTTTCTTGCCGTCGCCGTTTTCTGTGTCGGGTTCACCGCTGCGATCAAGATGTGGACGTTCGATTTGTGAGCACCTACGTTCATTGCGACGGCAAGAAGCTTACGTACTCCTCAGCTCGAAAGGCCTTGCGGGATTCAACGTAGCAGAGGATCTCATACTAGCTTGGCATTCGCTTGAGGTCGCACTCAATTTCCTCATTTCCGGTGAGTAATACTACCGTCTCACTATATTAGCTATTGGTCAACTCATCATCGTTACAGGGGCTCTGATATACGTTCTGAGTCGCTCGCGAACTGGATTCAAAGGCACAGACTCGCTCATCAACTCCCTCATCCGCGGCGCCGTGCGTGCGTATGAGCCTTCATGCTTTCGATGACACAGGTCTCATTCTCCGCAGAAACTGGGTGTTTTTCGAGTATATTCTCTCTTATCGTTATCATCACGTACACCCAAATGCCCGTCGAGACGAGTATATGCCTTATTTTCATCCTCCCTCTTGGTCGCGTGTATTCGGTGGTGCGTATCACCTTTGTCCCCGTAGCTCGCCTTCTAACACTCCCATGACTTAGACGCTCATGGATACGGTTATATCTCGTGAGATGCTCAAACGAGATATCTCGGAGCACTCGGTACGCGAACAGCCGCGTATGGGGCTGCGACTAATCTTATCCCTGATGCAGAATTCTTATGCCACCCACGGCGTTTCTGGTGCACCAACGAATACGATCGAGCTGCGCGTGCGCAAGGAAGTCAGCGTTTACGATGGAGACAGGATGGACACGCCCGACAAGTCACCAATTTCACCGAAGAAGGCTGAGGCGGACGCCGCGTCCAGCCTGAGTAATATTGCCTGAGTCCCATGTTTGTAGAGCCCATATAGCCTAGGAGGACGTATAATCGTGTACACGTATCAGAGGAGAGACGTATTAGAATGACAGTATACTGAATTTGAGCGACTTTTCGTTACTTAGCTATTTTACAGGAGAAGAGCTACAAGGTATCGACGAGCTACAATGAAGTACGAATCAGAGATACAGTGCTCGGTGCTCTAGAGGCCCAAGCCTAATAGCCATGGGCGTTGAGCCACTGCTGGATCTTGAGGTAGGTCAGCGGTGCCGTGTGGTGGAAGTTAAGGCAGTGACCCGTCACAGGAATGACGACTACGCGAGACATCAGCGTGTGGAAAGATAATCGTGGCCAATGACTTACTGTACTCAACGCTGTTCGCAGCCGGATAGTACGAAGAACCAGCCGAACCGTTAGCACAATCCGTGGTCGTGCAGAATACGAGGTCGTGGTCGCCGTTGATGGTTAGGACGTCGCCTGTGAACGAGGGCGCGGGCACGAGAGTGGCGGGGAAAGTGATGAACTCTCCGAGCGTCGCGGTATCCTTCGTAGACTCGTCGTATGCGAGTGCACCAGACTCGTAGCTCCCTGTCGGACCGTAGAAAGCAGCGGCGCGCGTAGTTGAGTTGATGGTCGTCATGTAGCCCGGAGGAAGAGAGCCGAAGCGCGCGGGGTCGACGGTGGCAGCGGGCGCCATGCCGGCGATAATGGTCGGAACGCCGGTGCCAACTTCATGCGAATACTGCAAATGGGCGGCGCAGTTAGCAAGAGAAAGTTCAGGGCGTCCTGCAGGGGACACTCACGCCTGACAGGACCGCGGCGTTGACGAGGCTCGGAGTCGCTGCCATGATGCCGTTGAGAATGAGGCTGCCGTACGAGTGACCGGCGTAGATGATCTTGCTGAAGCTCTTCCCCGCACCAGGGATACCACCGGCCCGCGCAAGCTCTACAATTTTGGTAACGATAGCGGTGTCCATGGGGTCCTGTACGACGGTGACAGGATCGGGGTGAGAGCTGTTCCCGTAACCTGGGCCGACGGCGTCAGTCTCGTGTGAGGCAACGGCCAGACATGCAAAGGGACGAACCGAGGCGCGCCATGTTGAGCGTTGCGTAGCCATTGAAGGCAGCCCAGCGAGCATAACTGTACGTGTCAGGCTTGTATGGGATATCCCAGTAGTTGGTGTTGTAGGTTAGGCCATGAACGAGCACCTGGAGCGAGTTGGCGCGAGAGGGAACCGGAAGCGTGGGCTTGCAGTAGCGAAGCTGAATGCTGTACGTCCCAGAGACCGGAACCGTAGCCGCTGGAGGGAGCGTTCCATTCGACAAATCGTAGTTGGTCGCAGACGCGGTGACCGTGACGAAGGAGTTGGTGCACACGGGCGTCGGGTAGCCCACGGCGAAGCCAGCGAGCGCGGCGACGACAGTAGCGGCGACAGGAAGTGCAAACATTTCGCGAACGGATGGGTAGTTCGGACGGGGACCCTGGTCAGGGTTTTATACTTAACCGAGACAAGACGTGTCGAGGGAGAAGGTGGCCGTGGTGTACTGCCAAAGCAGAAATGGATCGACCGCGCGCCTCGTTGCGCTAAGACTGACATGTGCCTGAGACAAGACGAGGATCGTACTAGAGGACTCCGGCAGCAAATGATGATGAGACACTGTGCAGCGTCATGCATATTCCAGAACACCCTTCATTCGAGTCAGAGACAGTGTCAGATGAGACACAGTACGATCCTGAACATACGACAGGGAATCCGAGAGCTTCATATAATGTCATAGAATAACCAGACGACCTGAGGCTCCACGGAGTGCGAATCAAGTCTTGTACGTTCTTGTTCTTGTCCCCGTATTATGAGCTCGCTTGACGGCGCGTTTGACGTCTAAAGTCAAAAATAGGCCGCCACCGCAATTCCTCTGCATTATACTGACACGTGGCGGAGAGTGCAATCCTTTGGCTCGTAGAGACACAGCTTGGACCGAGGCGTGGGCGCTGGGGGGCCGACGGGTGAAGCCAAGAGGTGGCCATAGCTGCGAGACCCGGTCCAGACGAACAACACCACAAAGCCGAGTCAAGAACATATTCCAGAGGCCATGATATCACGGTCCCCAAGTTCCCAGGGGCGGACGTGCGTATGACCAGGTGACGAATGCTGCCGCCAGGACTGCGACCTAGCGCGCCTGCCCGCTTGCCGGTTAAAAGGCGCGCTGTATAGTGCTCTGCTTACAAGGAGACTAACTGCGACCGCGATGGAGGAATGGACGTCAAGGGAGCGGCAAGACCACGTGTATTCCTGTGCCCGACGTGTAGACGGTAGCGCAAGGTCGGGATAATGCAGGAAGCGAACATGCTAAACGTTACTGGAGGGAAGAGCGGTGCAAGTTGCGGAGACGGCCGAACCCAACCTTACGTCGCGCCGGGCGTGAAATTTTTATGCGTGTCCACCTGCCTCCAACTTGGTGTCAATGAAAACGTTACATTGTTCGTTACTGGTCGCGTGGTAGACTAGAAACATCACAGATCGTCACAACAAGCCCAAGTCCATCACAGATTACTGCACGAAAGCGATTCAAGAAAGCGCGACGCCTAGGGCAACGTTACATGTCCAATCCCAGCGCGCGCCCAACGGGGGGAGGCAGGAAGTGCTTGCTGTCTTCCTTCTGCTGCGCGTTCGTTTGCTGCAGGCGGGCGTCAGCGTTGACCCGGCAAACGGAGTGCGAGCATACCTTGAACGCAACGAGGCCCACGACAACGCCGGCCGCAAAGTAGACGAAAGCGATAATGAGCCATATGACGCCCCACACTAAACATTGTCAGTGAGTCGGCAGTCGACAGAAGCCAGAGGAGTATCAAGGCCAACCTTGGGAGGGGAAGCACCCGCAGATATGCGAGAACTGCGCAGCGTCCGAGGAGTTGACCTTGCGCGCGATTGTATCGTCTATAATGTCCCACAGGACATACATGCAGGACATGACGCCCATGAAAAGAATCTGTTGGTAGAATTAGCCTCTGCGAACAGACTCAAAGACGAAGTTTTGCGGGAAGACAAGTCGCTGTAGTATCCAGGCAGCTCTAATCGTATAAATCCGCACCCGCGAAGATACGGTCTGAGGTCCTGGGCGGGTCCAGCTCCGAAACGACCGAAATGCCGCAGCCCAGCACATGAAGGCGGAACAACGGTCTGCGGCCGCCTCGGCATGGGCGGCAGGTAAAAGTGGGAAGGGAAGAGGATTTGGATACGTATGTGCGCGCTTTGTCCGCCGTCCGCAAATGGAAGGGAAAGACAGGAGGGTCGAAGGAGAGAGGCGCGAGGACGAACGGTACAGCGGAAGTGACACCGCGTCCGTCAACGCGACCACGCTCTATTCGGGAACAAGGCAAAGGGAGACTCACAAAAAAGCGTAGCGCAACGCTCTCTGCCACAAACCATAGTAGAATGACGAGGCCAGCCATGCCGAGGATAAGAATCCATGTCCTGTCAGGGACGTGAGCCTTCAGTTGCTAGCGAACAGCACCCGCGCCACCGCGTCACTTACAGAGCGTTTCTGTACGTGTCAAAGCTTCAGCGTCAGTGTTTGGTGAGCGGGTGAATGTAGGACGCACCTGCGCGCCCACCAGAGCGTGAGTAAGAAGAATGCAGAAAGCGCCAGGCAAGCGACTTTGCTCGCATTCGTGTCGAAACCACAGGCGATGAGACAGGCGCCAATGAACGAGGAGCCGAGGTAACCCGCGGGCTGTGCGAAGACCGGTTAGACGGCGACGTGGGATAACGAGAAGGTCCTCACGAGTGTAATCCAAGGGATACCACCGCTCATACGCGTCGCACCACCTTCGTCCGCTGTAGTGAACTGTCAATCTTCCATCACCACAGTATCATAATGAAGAACGTACGGTCAAGCTCGACAGAATATATTCGAGCACACGTTAACCTGTCCGCACGAGATCGTCAGTGTACTGGCTGGTGGTTGAGGAGGCTTCTGACAGTCCAGCAATTGCATGCGACATTTCGTGAAAGCCAACAGTCAGGAGCCTAAGTACTCCACGGTCAGACGATGATCACGCGTAGAAGAACTCGGGAACTCACTTGAAGGGGTATACTGAGCGGAACAGGTCCGTTCATTCAGACATCGTCGAACATATGGATAGCTAAGAGCAACGCACTAATCCAACTCAATACTGGTATATGCCTATGAAGACAAGTTCAGCACCCTCCGTATTGGACGCTGCAAACTTACCAGAGAATAGCAATAGCAACAACATACGCGCCCGCAACGATCAAGGTCGTGCGCTGCGTCTCGTTAGGCCTAATTCGTTCAGCGAACGTGTCGCGCGCGACGAGCTCGACGACGTCGCGGGCAGTGGACTCGAACTCGTATAGGGCTGGCATATGGCGAGAGGCAAGGAGCGCGCGCCGGCACTGGTCCGGACTCGAGCGGTGCAAACCAAGCTTGGCAATCCGTATAGCTTCCGGCTCGGCAGTCTTCTCGGTCGTCAATAGTAAGGTCATACGCAGCAAGTACTTCAATTAAATACTATAAGTTCTACTGATAAATATCTGTGAGGGAGTGACTAGAGAGATGCCAGATATTCCTCGACCTTGGGCCACTTGTGGACCGAGAAGGCGGTTTCCGCCCATACACCGCGGTCCTCCTCAGGAATACCGTTTCCATCCTTCGAAAACACGATGCACCAGTTGCGTCTCTCAGATCCCGGAGGACCGGAACTTCCGCCCACGAAGACAACCTTCCCGTCGCTCGCACCGTCCACAAGCGCAGGCGAGAAGTCAAGCGCATTGAATGCGCCGGCACTCCAGTTGGTGACGAAGTAGCCCGAGCCGCGAATCTTGCAGTAGAGAGGCATGCGCTTGAGTTGATACGCCTCGCGGAGGGTACTGATGTTAGCAGCAACCTCTGAGTGCGAGTCCAGCTGTTTGACCGCCGACCGATGCATAATTGCAAGCTGAGCCAACGACGCACGCTGGATCTCGTTGCTAGGCGTCGGCACCGTATTCAGCTGCAAGACCGAGCAACCGACGCATCCGGCGCTTGAGGGACCCGTAAGCGCCGGCGTGCGGTTGCGTGCATTCGCTGCGAAACCCAATGAGAACAGCCGAGTATCCTTGGGCGAGTCGTGGAGGCAAGCCAGCTGAGACTCTCGATTCAGAGCTTCTCACGAGGTCTCAGTTCAGAACACACCTTCATGAATATGGCAGAGACGGCGTCCGCAGTGCTGACCCATCCTTCAGCACCCTGGGACTTCAGTTCGGCGTCGGCGGCGGCTTTAATTGCGTCGAGCTTGCGGACGGGAATGAAGATGATGCGCGTATCCTCCTTGAAGCGAATAATCTCGACGGCGTACTTGCTGTAGAGTCTCGCAACCTTCAGCCCATTCTCGTGGCGGACGCGATGTGCTCTCGGAATGTCGCTTGGGAACTTTCCCTCGACGTCCTTCAAAGGGTCCTCCTTAAACCCGACAAAGGCAGGGACATCGTCCGGTCGGCCGGCGAGGACTGTGCACCACGCGGAGAAGATGTGGCTCATGCCCATGGCGTCCGTGAAGATGTGCGGCAGAGTGATGGAGACCAGCGTCGCGTCCTCGAATGCAACGACTGAGACGCTGAGAATGGACTCATCCGCACGTTTTGGGCTGGTGAGAAGCTCCTTCAGCGTGAGGGGGAACTTCTTCGAGCGGTATGGGTCGAGCATGTCCCGGAGCGCAGGGTGATAAGACACATCGCGCGTGCGCTCAAGCAGAAGGCCAGCCTTTGCCGCGGAGCCGGCGACGCGTCGTTCATCCCATTGGAACGCTGGCCGCTCTGTGGAAAACGCCTGAGGAATGTACAGCTCGTATCCGTGCTTCAAGGGCATAAGTGTTCGGGCGTAAATCCGACGCGAATCCGAGTCTTTCGTACCTGTTTGGACGTCTTGAGACGTGAACCAAGTTTGCGCCAGTCGCCCAAGCGCGTCAGGTGCTCTAAAGAAGCCTTGAGAAGCTCTGGTCGGAGCTCTCCGCGAACGATAACATCCATGGTGTACATTATGTCGAGCGCGGTGGTAATTTGCTGCAGTAGCGGCACGGGAACCACGTCATCGTCGACGGGCGCCATTACGAGGATATGGTGTAGGTGGACAGGTAGGTTGAACGAGTGAGAGTGAGGAGAAAAAATGCGCGCCGTTTCCGGAAATTGGGATGTGGTGCCACCGTCCCACGGAGAATCTGTAGTGGCTTTGTCACGATCAAGTTGCAAATTCCGGCTGACGCTGACAAAAAAGCCCAGGATGAATTTGAAACGAGCTCACGCCTGCATACTGTACGGACCGTCGTCGAGCTCCCTGAAAGTCACGAACTATGGGATTGTATGAGCAATCCTTTTGATCTACATAACGAACTACCCAGGCTCCACTCAGGTTCCACTCAACTGCTACGACGGGACGTAAGTAAACCAAACTCGACCAGAAGCACGCTCATTCACTCCTACACCGCCTTGCAGCCGGAGTCCGAGGATGCGGCCGGCGGACTGGATGCTTATCTGCTCTTGGATATAGATCACGACTCAAAGACATCGCAGAAGCGTACGAGATTCTGCAGTTGTTTCCGTGGCAAAGGTATCAAATGTATAGAATAAATACGTGAAAAGTGGAACTTGCATGCAAAAGGAACAGTATGCAAAACTTCGCTGTGTGGTTGCGACGAGCCGTTTAGAGGCTGTCGAGGTACGGGCGCATGGCCTTGCGGAAGGCACCGCCGTTGAACTCGTCCCAGTTGATCGACTACACAACATACTGTAAGTCTGCCGACAACTAGAGTGAAGGTAGGACGCACCCAGGTCATGATTCCGCGGAAGTCGGGGTACGGGCCGGCCTTGGTCTTGTACGAACCGCAGCTCGAGCCCTTGGTAATGCAGTCAATGGCTGCCTGGAGCTGCGTCGTGTCGATGTAGCCGTTACCCGCACCAGTCGACGACGGGGCGCCGAAGCCGACTTGGTCAGGGCGGAGCGGCGGGAAGATCTTGTCGGCCTTGCCGCCCACGGCGAAGCCGTTGAGCAGGATGTCGCTCATGGCGACGTGGAAGTCGGACGAGCCCATGTTCTGCGCGGTGCCGTCGAGATCGTTGATCGGGCCGGAGTTGTAGTCCTGGACGTGGAGGATCGTAAGCTCGTCACGCAGGGCGTGGATGACGGGGATGAAGCTGTCAACGGAAGTTAGTTACAGAGGTAGAAACGTGTGCGAAGAGGAGCACTGACGAGCCAGCACGAGGGTCCTGGCCACCGAAGTCGCCAGAGCCGTAGAACGTTGCGGCGAGCTGGACGAAGAAAGTCTCCGGCGCCATCGTAAGCGCGAAGTTATCGCCGTACTTGCCCTTGAGCGTCTTGAGCGCGCTGATCAGGTTCACAACGACGGCGGTCGTGGGCTTCTCGAAATCGGTATCGCCGGCATCGAGGTGCATGGACTGGCCCTCTGTACCGTTGTAAGTCGCGATGTCTCGATTTAGCAGTAAACGCACCGAAGTCGATGTCGATACCAGTGAGGCTGTACTTGTCGATGATGCCACCGACAGTCTCGACGAACTTGTCGCGAGCAGCCTCAGTCTCAAGACGGACCTGACCCTTCTCGCCACCGATGGAAAGCTGCACAAGCTTGCCCTTGGCAACCTTCTCCTTGACGGCGGCGATGAAGTCCTCCTCAGACTCAACTGCAACCGTGTAAGGTAAAGCTTCAGAGAGAACACGAACAGCATACCGTTGGGGCATTCGGTCTGCGGGCACATGTGGTACATGATGTTGCCCGTGTCGGGAGAGTCGGGCTCGCCGAACGAGAGGTTGATAACATCCCAGTCGTCAGAGACGTCCTTCATCGGGATGTAACCAGCACCGTTGGCGAAGCTGGAGTGGAGGTAGCCCTGATGCAGATTAGATAGAGTCCGATGAAGCGAACGCTGAGGCGCGTACGATCAAAGCATGCTTCTTCAGCCCCTTGACGCCACCAGCGCCTCCACCGCTGCCAGGATCGCTCGTTGGCTCAGGCGCAGGAGCGCTCGTTTCTGGCGGCGGGGCAGCAGTGGTCTCCGGAGGAGGAGGAGCGGTGGTCTCCGGAGGCGGAGGAGGAGCAACAGTCGTCTCCGGAGGCGGGGGCGCGACGGTTGTAGTCGGGGGCAGCGGGGCCTGGCACTGGCGTTTCGCGACCGGCTTCGTCGCGTTGAACGGCGCTGCGACGGCGAGCCCGGCCAGCACGAGCATGGCAGAAAGGGATGCGGCCTTCATAGCGAAGCAGAAGAAAAGAAAATGAAGTGAAGCGAAAGAGAAATGGGTAAAAGGTCGCTGGCGCGAAAGGAGAAAAGAAAGGGATCGTGCATGTGGAATGTCGCGTGGACCTTTATAGGCGCGTCACCGCCTGCGGTGATGCGATGACCATCGCGACGCGTTATGATCTGGGCGTCACAGCATCAGCATGCCGGCAGGGCAATTCTGCTTCTTGAACATCCACGCTCCAGCTACTACGCAGCCAGCTCAACCTAGAGCAACCAAAAGCCGCAACGGGGGTGGCCGTATATATAACTTCCCAGCTCCATTCCCAATCGTCGATTTTGATCATGAAGAACATCGCCAATCCAAAGCGGATCCCGGATGCCGCAGCCACGGCCATCCTGCTGGCGCTGAGACTGGTGGCGGACACCTGGCGTTGAACAGTAACGCACACCGCTCACTGATGGTCAATCCAGGGCTCGCGAGCACAGCGCGAGACAAGATGGATTACAGAGTACAAATAACGAAACGCCATTATCCCAACGTGTACACTTACTGTCTAATGTCGAAAGCAATAATAACTAAAGCCGTTCTTTACTCTCGTCGCGTTGACGGGCGGTAGCCAGATTTCGACAGCTCGAGCCCGTCAAAGAGGACGTTGTAGAACACCCAGTGTTGGAGCGCGTACCGGAAACGAAAGATGACACGCTTCCAGGGGATGGCCTGGATCCCATTCGGGAGGACCTTCTCGCTGAAGCTTGCGAGCAGCTCGTCGCCGAGCAGCATCCTGCGCATGGAGGGCCGCGTCGCGCGCAGATGCATCGCGAGCGCGCGCGAGTCGCAGATATTGAGTCCGCACAGCGCGAGGTCCGTGAGCGTCTCGCATGCGCGCACAAATACCACGACGGACGCCCATGCCGACGCGTTCTCCGCCTGCTCCGTGTGTCTGGAGAACGTGAAGCCGTCGCCGTACCAGGTGTATGCGCGACTTCGCGGAACGCCCTCGATGCGTAAAGTGTGCAGCCGCACGAACTCGTCCGGATGCTGCAACCACTCGCCCTGCCAAAACGGACTTGTCGGCCGTACGGGGTTGAGCTGCAGCGCGATGATACGAAGCGTCTTGGCGTGTGCGCGTAAGAACCGGTCTAGTTGCCGGTTGCGGTTAGCCGAGCGCATGGGCAACCCGACAGCCTCAAAGTCTTCGAGGTGCGGAAAGCGACAACCGGCAATAAGATGCGGCACACTCTGCGTTTCCACAAAGCAGAGCGTACGCAGCGACGTTGCGCAGCGCAGAACCTTGTTCCATCGACGTAGACACTGCTGGTCGTCTGGCATGAGGCGAACATGATGCAGCGTGATGTGCGTGAGCGCCGCGACGGCGCTCTTCTGCTGTGGCACACGCGGGATTGTCAAGGGCGCGCACAAGCGTGTCACTCGTGTGCCGTCCTTGTTCCGCCGTTTGAAGAGCACCGCCCAGAGATCGGTGCCGGAGCCACGGTGGAAAACATCGTCAGAGGTCCCGGCGGCGCCGGTGGTTCTAGCAGTGCGTCGGACCGACGTCCAGCGCTTGACACCGAGCATCTTGGAGATGCCAGTGCGTTCTGGAAGCGGCTGGGGCTTGAGCCACGCGCCAGTGCTGAGGAAAAGCGGGTGCGGGCGACAGAGCAGGACGCTGCGCAGATTGCTGAACAGAGGCAAAACGCGATACAGGATCGTCCTGACGCGGTCTATCTCCTTTTCGTCTGCACGCAGCCTCGTGGAATCCGCGTCCTCGGTTATAAAGTTGCGCCTGACGTCCTCCGGGCGGCGTCCAGGTCGGCCATAGCGCCGCGGGTCGTCGTCGAAAACCAGAGTGCGCACGCAGGTGCAGAGATATTCCTCCCGCG
>KV426265.1:22694-33446 GCA_001632375.1 Exidia glandulosa HHB12029 | reverse complement strand
TCGAGGAAAGCGAGACTGCCGAAAAGTGTCAGTCAGTAACTCGGGACTCGACGAGAGGCTAGTCACATGTGATCCGTCTCATAGAGCTTGAAGCAGGGGACCTTTCCTATCGAATTGACGATGCATGTTGAATGATATGAATATTGAGGACATCGCTGTACTCGCACCTGCGACGATCAGGCAAAATAGACAGCTGTCGAAGACTCGAAGTTCAGCGCAATACACGATCGGCATATATGGAGTCATCGTACGGGCTTTCTGCGCTCATGGATTGTAATTGTCTGGCGTACGGAGAAGCGAGCGGAAGACGGCGACGCGGGGCAAAACAAATGGTCCTCTCACCCTGAGCCGGACCTGGCGTCGTCGCACCGCTGGCTTGACCTTCGACCACAAAGGCACGACCGTATCTCGGTTCGGGCAGTCCAGCGCATCCGTACTGCAGCAGTATGACGCGCATCGAAGATCTGCCCTACGACGTCTTCCCTTTGATCGTTCAGCACGTGCCGAACCGTTCGACCGTGTACAACGCGTGTCTCGTGTGCAGAACGTTCACGGAGGTGTCCACACCGTCGTTGTACTCTACCCTCCCATTGTGGGCGGTAGAGCTCCCGCGCGCATCGCCCAGGCGCGCTCCAGCTTTCACTCCATCGCGCTCCCGAGGCGTCCCAGCGCGAACGCGGAAGCACCGCAACTCGATGCGCTCGGTTTTCGACTCAAAGTCGGTGCGCTCGACGCGTCCGGTCATCGCCTGCTCATTCTACTGTTGGTACTGACGATTTAATAGGGGTCTACTATGTACAACAATACCCACAAGAAAAGCGTTCACCGTCCCAGCGCGAGCGCGAGCGCGACAACATGCGTAACGATCTCGGGCGTGTAGGGCAATATGCGCGGGCAGACGGTGCGTATTCACTCGCTCGTGTCTTTGTAATCTACTCACCGCGATTACTATGTACAACAATACCCAGAAGCAAACCGTTCACCGTTCCAGCGCGAGCGCGAACGCTGTATTCAGCTCGCTCTTAACCAATGTTTCGACCTCGACGACTGTGTACAACAATACCCGCGTCAGTACGTCCAGTACCGTCGTTTCAACGCGTTCTAGATGTCGCGTACTGGCGACATACAACGTGCGTCACCAAACCCAGTCCGCGACGCGGCTCGCTCACGTCTCATGTCATCCAGAATGCATTACACAACGACCGCGAGCACGTCAACGCACGCGCGCCGAGGTCTACTATGTACAACAATACCCACAAGAAAAGTGTTCATAGTTCCAGCGCGAACGCGAGCGCGACGATCTCGAACGTCCAGGGCAACATGCGCGGGCAGACGGTGCGTATTCAGCTCGCTTGTGACTTTGGACTCTAACGTCGACTGCAATACCCGCGTCGGCACGCTGTAATACAGAACCCATTCCACAACGCACGCCGCCGAGGTCTACTACGTACAACAATACCAGGAGGTAAGCGTTACTCGTCATTCCTTCATGCCCGGCGTTATTGACAATTCCATTTAGGCGCGTAACAGCGGCGAGCGCGCTATCGAGCGTCCAGTGCGCTATGTGAGGCTTTCAAGAACGAGCACGGGCGATAACTTCTACCATACGACGTGCCAGAACCGCGTTCGAGTAATGCAGACGGTGCGTCCTGAGCCCTCGTTTCCTAACTTCTAACCAGGATCTATAGATCTACTATGTACAGCAATACCTGCCCCAGTCAATGCTCAAGATCTGGCTCGACGACCCGTTCCCGCGTCGAAGCGAGTCTCGCTTGACCCCTGGCGCGCCATCCAGAACGCACAGCAGATCTTCCACGCCGAACGCCGCCCTCGAGCGTGCCTTCACCATCGACGAGCGTCGTGACTTACGCTACGTAAAGTGTGAGTCAGCACTTGTCAGAGCCGCGTCGATGAAATGCTGACTCTTGTTTTCGCCAAGTTGTTCGTTCAGACCGAGCGCCGAACCTCGAGCTGGCCGTCGTCATCGACACCGTCAACAACGGCGTCAGACGGCACTCTTCAACCTTCAATCACCGAGAGCGCGCGTTGAACGGAAATGTTGGTACTCGTTTGGACCTGTCGTTCGGACGCATTGGCTGACCTTGATGTCAGCAAAACTGTTTCACGAGTGCAACGACCCCGAGCATGCCTCAATCATCGACGCGTCAGCTGCCCACGGGTCGTGCGCACGCTCAGCAAGTAACGACTGCGCATGGTCGAGCTATAGAAATGTCAGTCATCGCCTGGATCCGTCGTTCAGACGCACTGACTGACTTTGGTGACGACTCCTCGAAGTGCAATGGCCCCGAGCCTGCTTCATCATTGACACCGTCACTTCGCCGAGGATCGTACGTGCGCAGCGCGGGCTCGAAGCTACCCTCCGTACGGAAATGTCAGCCCTCGGTTGCATCTGTTGTTAACCGTGCATTCTACAGAACTCTTCCATCCCTGTCGACCGTCCGAGGCTCGGTAGTCTCGAACCATCGACAGCGCCAACTGGCCAAGAGTCGTGCGCACGCTCAGCAATTACCGACTGCGCGCTCGAAGGCGGCTTTCTATATAGAAACGTCAGTCTTCGTTCGTTCGCCGCGTTTAGGAGTTGCAACGCTGACCTTGTTTCCTCAGTGCCGCGTCCAGACCGAAACCGAACGCGAACCCGTCCCTCAAAGAAGGTTCTCGTTCCCGGTAAGGGACGAGCGCGTTCGACATCCAGGCTCCGTGGTGACTGCGCTACGCGTCCGAACGGGAACCGGCCGCTCGACGAAGGACCTCGTTACCGGTGGGAGACGAGTGTGTTTGGTGCTGAGAGACGAGCGCGTTCGGTCAATTCAAGACCGCCGGCAGGATCGCGCAACGCGTCCACTGTCCAGACCGAAACCGAACAGCCTACAACCGTGCTTCATGCATAGGGTAAGCATGTCAGTGCGTACGGGCGACCAATTGCTTACCATTGATTGTCAGGTGGTCCACGAGGATACGCAGGCGCAAACGGACGAGCGCGACGGCCGAACGGCACTTCGACGACGGGTGTCGAATGCACGAGTCACAGGAGCGCAATGAAGGGCGGAGGACGAGCATGCTCGGTTTGTCAGTGAACGACGAGCGCGTTCGGCCCACTGGGAAGACTGCAACGCCCGTGTCCTTTCGGCGGTACTGCGATGGGTGACAGCACGACGCGTCCAGACCGAAACCGACCAGGCGTGTAGACGACCCATTACATCCCACAACCGACGCCGAGGTGCGCTTCGCGCGAGAGGTAAGCACGCCGGCGGCTCCGGACGTTGATATCATTACTTACTCCTGCTTGTCAGATTCCCGCGGCGAGGCGACCCAGCAGCGAATATACGCATTCCAATGCCCGAACGTCGCTTACACCGATGCGCGATGAGTATTACGACCGATCGCGAGCGTGGCGCAGAGCTGGGTGACGAGCCTGCGAGAGGCGAAGCGCCGTGATGAGGTTCGTATCGCGCTGCGTACCGACGTCCGACCCGAGTTGACCCAAGCGTTGCAGGGTCATTGCATTGTTCGCAGTGTTGCGGTTCGTAGCAGACGCGACGCCACATGCAGTCGTATCGGAGCTCGACATACGTACCGTAGGCGAGCGTCCGAGCGTCGAGCTGGACGCGTGAACGACGCTAGCCTGCGCAGCGTCAGTACGTACCATATCGCGAGCTCCGTACCAGCGCTGACTCGGCCTGCAGACCCACCGACCCCATTCCGACCTCCGACCCTTCAACAGGAGCGTCGACCTGCAGCGCAGTACGCAGAAGAGAGCGTCAGCATTGGTAGACGAGTGTATGATGCAGAAGTGTACATACCTTATCTTCGGTTCCGAATAGACGTCGTTGAACTGCAACCACTCGACGCCCGTGCCCTATCGTAAGCAAACTCGGGTTAGGAAGAGTAGAAAGTAAGTATAATGTGTGCATATACCGTTTTGGGGGAGGTCAAGCAACTGCGAGACGGATGGGAAGTCAGTCACGAACGTGTCACAACACCGTATGAACGAGAGGATAGATTGTGTTCGCCGATAGGGAGCGTCGCCAAAATGGGTGGATGGGCGACGACGCACCAGAGTTGAGCTGTGCAAGTGCGAGTGTTGTCGTCGACGGCGAGCAAATGTCCTCAGCAGCCGAACATTGCAGCACTGACAGGTGAATACGCCGCACGACGAGCGTCGGCAGCGACAGGGACGATGACAGAAAGGACGAGCTCAGAGTGCAGAGAGCGAGTAGAGCGACTGAAAGTAACCGGTATGTCGAGTGAAGAAGGGAATGATGCAGTCCGAGCGATGTCGAAGGGGCATTTATACCTGCTGGGGCACTTCCCGCCCGCCTCTCGCAGCTCCCAATGACAGCGCAGCTGACACAGTGCCAAGAATGGACGTGGATGGCTGACATGAGCGCGTGTGAGCTGAGAATAGACGGTGCCGAGGGGTTGAGGGTGCCAAGTCCGTAAGCGCCCAAACCTGCTCCTCGTCTCCCGAGCCGTTTTCTGCGCTTTCCCGCACCGTCTGTTCTCTCTCACCCCTCAGACTCCCGGAATACACTGTTCTAAATATAGCACATAGGTCCATGAGCTGAGGGGAGGGGTATACCCCCCTCTGTGGTCCAAAATGTGCGGAAATGCGCCCTGGCTCTACGGCATCGCGGGCGCCGTTCCCTACGCTCTAGACCGCCCCCCACGGGCTCAAACACACGCTTGACTCAGCCTTGGCGCTTGGAACGACCGGTGGAATGACTCACTTTATCGGAAAGGTCGTTTTTGCGAGCTGAGCATGCCGTACTCCCTGGCAGTCTTACAGGCTCGCTTCGTTCGATCCCACGCTGACTGAGTCTCAGGTACTTTTTAGTAATGTATGCCGTTAAACTAAACATGTGAGAGTAGGGCGATGGCGCCCGGAGTGAATGCTGGAGCCGCTGGACCCCCGCACTACCAAACTCTGCAACGACTTGCCTCGATTGTTCAGTCCTGTACTATCGCGCTTGCAACACCTGGAACACCTCACAGCATGACACACACCCTATATTCTAAGCTTTAGCTAAGTCTGGTCTCCATGGGATGTGTGAGAGGTCGGGAGTGCAATATGTGAGACTTGGCGGAAGTTGGGTAGGCTGAACCTTCACCACCGTCAATTCTGAGGCCGTTACCGTTATACATACTACTAAGACCGAGTTTCAAGACCATTATCTACAGGATTTGGCTTTATTGACTGTCTACAGTAATGCGGGAAGTGTCACTGGACAGTCAGTGGTCCGGGAAGTAGCATATAGTGTGATCAGGAGACCACATCGAATGGCTCACTGCACTAACTTGAAGCTAATCAAAGCATAAATTGTCCATTGAGTTCTCTCACCTCTCAATCTAGGGTGTATGCACTGCACTGTGCGCGGGCGGATGTGAACACGGTTCTCGTGATCCCG
Source organism: Exidia glandulosa HHB12029 (assembly GCA_001632375.1). Taxonomy (NCBI): domain Eukaryota; kingdom Fungi; phylum Basidiomycota; class Agaricomycetes; order Auriculariales; family Exidiaceae; genus Exidia; species Exidia glandulosa. The sequence continues at coordinate 28,020 of KV426265.1, read as the reverse complement.
CTGTGTCAGCCCGCAGAAGGCCGCCTCCGAGCTTCGGCGCCGGAGATTTTCACTCTTGCCCTCTCACCGCACGGTTCCACTCTCACTTAAGAGCAGCCCAGCTCTCCCTCACGCTGCCATTCCTTCCCTCAAGTCTTGCTATAGCGTGCATTCCAGGCAGCAACTGTGCGTTGATTTTCCGACCATGCCCTCCTTTTTTCCCCATTCTCCCCATCCACATCTCTGCTTCATCTCCGTTATGCTGCTACTCCATTGAGGTGGGCTTCTTTCACTCACTGCTTGGACCCCCTTCCCTGCGTGGGCTGTTTTCATGCTTTCCCCCCACACATGTTGTTGTTGCCGCCTGCCACCGTTTTACATTACCATGAGACCAGCGGTCATCCTCATACCACATTGGCATGACCTTGTCGACGGTTCTGTGCCTGGGCTGTCCACTCCGCATTTTCCTCACTCATTTCTCTATTCTTGTGACTGGCTGACATCGTCCCCAGGACGACACCGCTGTGTCGCTTCTGACTCAATGGTGTCTGCTGCGGAATTCTTAACCATGGGAGTCCCCGCAACCAGCGTTGGTGTACCATCGAATCCTCGGAGGTATGCTTTCCCGCAGTTTTCGGCATGTGCATTTGAGATCTCTGATTATTGTTTCTGCTCATTACAGTCTCATGGAACAACTACCAGCAATGCGTAGCAACTGTGCGATGGATGTGCTGTGCAATCCCTGGACATGTCTTCGTCCTTCGTCGCGGACCTGGACAGCGCGCGGACGGCATCAGCCGCTCCGTTCTTCTCTTCTTGCCACCCGTAACGTGCGCCGTGAATTCCTTCCCCGTCGTATCCGATCGTGACTGACCTCTGCTAGCAGATCCGCTGCTCTCGATTTTATCGCATATACAACATGTTCATCGCTCGAGCTGTCCGTCCATTCTCGGCTATTCTCGGTCCCCGTCGTTTCAACCGCTCGTGATGTCGTCACAGCCTCCCGATTATCGAGGTTACGGACGGCCTAGGCCTTCAGAACGACGTTGTAGTCAAGATATTCCGGCACACGCTGCTGGTGCTACTGCTTCATTTCGCTGCAACAATCCACGACAATCTCGACATCCTGCACCTACAATGGATCTGTGCACATCTTCGCGACCTGGTACCTCGCCTGTTCGCATCACGAGGCTCAAAGTATTCGCCCGGATTGGATTCGGCTCTGCATTTCGAACGTCATAATCGCGTATGTCTCATCCTGTTTCACTTGTTACGAGATTTCGACGTATTTCTAACTCTCTGCTCTTCCGCGTCACGTATCAATACCAGCAGTGAGCAATATTCCATTCTGTGCACCACTATGACATACGGCCGTCGCACGGCGCTCTCTGCTTGGCTTCCACGCGGTTCCACTCCGGCTGCTGTTTTCGGCCCGTTCGCTACTCCGCAACAACGCGCGTCAGCACGTTCATCCCAGCATCGTGCACTGGGTCGACTATATTCTACCTGCATCATCCGTGGCGCGCAGGGCGCACTTCGCGCCATTTTCGAGCCCTCGGCGGAGTTCTTCTCGGTCCTGCGCTTTTCACTCCGAACCTCGCGAACGCAAGCAGAGTCGACCACACCACTTCGCGGTTGGAATCAACGTACGTCCTTATCGTCGTCCATTTCGGTTGCATGTTCCTCCGAGGTGATTTCCTCCCCTCCTCGTACCATCATCCCGCCGTTGTCCATTCCCACTGCACCATCCGCACTCGTACATCCCGTACAACGGCATATGTATGAATCCACTCCATTTCGGTCCTAAGGACTGCATATTTACGCTCATGCTCGCGCTGTTCGCCGTTCGAGCGTTCTGAGCGGATTTCTTTCTCTCGGCTCCGTTCCTTTCCTCCTGCCCCTCACGAGCCCGCGCATCTACGACATTCATACTGCGCGCCACGTATCTGCGCTTATGTGCCCTTTATTTGACCCCGCATCTGCTCACTTTGGATCACATCTACCTTCGTGTGCTTTTCATCTACTTCCCGCTCCTCGATTTTTTCACTCTCGAAACGAGCTGTGAAACGCGCTCTAACGCGGTTCATCACCTCTCATTATTATCATCCACCTCCTTGCGCGCGCTCGAGTCGGTGACGGGCTCCGTTCGCGAGTCATGGCCCGAATTGTCCGGCTCGGCTGGACAATGTTCCTTCTGTCCATCGCAAACCCGCGCCGCTCACACTCTTCTACTTTGCGCCAGAGCTGTCCACTTATACCCCGATCGTTTGACCGTTATTTTGCGTCGTTCGGAGCACATATCGTCCCGCACCGTTTTCACCCGTCTCATTAGCCACCGTTTCCAGCACGCTTTGAAAACACGCTGACGCCTCGCGCAGACCCAGAAACGATTCGAGTCGTATGGACTGACTCCCATGCGACCGCGCGTCCCAGCAGCTATTCCGGATCGCGAGTTCTTGGCGTTTCCGTGCCTCTCGGTGAGTCACCTTTGCCTCTGTCCGTCCCCGTCCCGACCCACTCCCGGTATCCCACTTTGTGTCAAAGCTCCCCACGCATACCCCGATAGTTTGACCCCGGTTTTGCATCGTTCCGAGGACATTTCTTCTCGCACCGTTTTCGCCCGTTTCCTTAGCCGCCATTTCTGACACGCCGTGAACCTACGCTGACGCCTTGCGCAGACCCATCAAACTATTTACGTCATATTCAACTACTTCCACGCGCGCGCGCGTCCTCGCGGCTATCCCGGATCGTGAGTTTTTGGCGTGTCCGTCCCTCTCGGTGAGTTGCCTTTCCCTCTGTCCTCTCCCAACCCGACCGACTGCCACGCTCCCACTTCGCGCCAAGTCTTCCCACCTGTACGCTGCTCGTTTGACCCCGGTATCGCGTCGTTTGGAGCACATTTCTTCTCGCACCGTTTTCGCCCATTTCATGAGCCACCATTTCTGACACGCATTGTACGCACACTGACGCCTTGAGTAGACCTACCAAGCTGTCGACGTCATAACCAACGACTCCTACGCGTGCGCACGTCCTCACAACTAGCCTGGATCGCGAGTTTTTCACGTCTCCGTCCCTCTCGGCCCCGCACCTTTTCGGATCTCCCTCGCGACGCTGAGCACCTACTATGTTTCTACTCTGGGCACGGAATATTCACACATACACCTCTCGAATGACCCTCTTTCCGCGTCATTCGAAGCCCATTTTTTCGCGCCCCGATTTCGCCATTTCATTGCTGTCCATTTCACGCACACGCCAAACGCGTCCCAGAGTCGAGATAACCTCATTTATCGAACATGTACCATACCCACAGCTCGCATGCCCAGGCGCATCTCCAACCCTATCACCGTTCTCGAGTTCTATTCTGTTCTTTGCCTTTTGGCCGCGGATCCCCATCGCGAACCAGAACGTTCCCCACAACTCCACCTTGCGCACACATTACACGCTTATGTACCTCTTATTTGACCCCCTCCTCGCGCGTTTCTGACAACATTTCTGTGCACCTTGATTTCGACCAGTTTCTCGATTTTTGCCTTTTTTGTACGATAGACCGATATCAATAGAATCGAGTTGACCAAACGTCGTGCCTGAGTGAATCTGAGCACTGAGAATAGATGACCTTGCACCAGGCACGCCGTAACTCAAACCCTGAGGCGTCCTCCTGCGCCAGTCCACCGTCACCGCGCCCAACTCCAGTCCAGGACTTGCGGCGTTACGCTATTTCGGTTCAATTCAGTAGGTCGTGTTTTTTGCGTTCCTCCTCTTCTCAAAATTTCCGGCGTTATCTCTCCGTTTTGCGAGACAGGACTCTGGCGTTCACGAGCCCGGGACTCACTCCTGCGCGTCGTAATGAGCGCGTCGAGCACTGCACTCGCACAGTCATCAAACAACGCGTGGCTATCAGAAGGTCTATTCAGACTCTCTAACAGCCGTCCTTCACTCTCGTCGCGCCCGACGTCCTCCGGGCGGCGTCCAGGTCGGCCATAGCGCCGCGGGTCGTCGTCGAAAACCAGAGTGCGCACGCAGGTGCAGAGATATTCCTCCCGCGCTAGAAGCGCAAACATCGCGATCATGCGCTCCGGCGAGGACCACGCGACGACGAGCGTTCGATAGAGGGTTGGCAGAACCTTGTCGTACATAGTGCGACTCACGAGCGCGAGCGTTCGCAGCTCGCCAGGCCATTCCAGATACGAGAATATCTGTACCCAGAGCTCGTTTGGCAGACTCTCAAGACACGGTGCGTCGCCGTCGACGCCGGGACGGGATTCCTGGCTGTATTGGCGCAGCATGGTCATCCTGACGACGGGCCTTAATTAGGGGCGTTCGACAACGAGTCCAGCGACTCACATGCGCTTTGGCATCCCCGTGAGCGTGTCGAGACGCGACGGGGAGCGGTTGTGGACGCCTGGAGACATGGTGCAAAGCCTGGACTGCCGGGAATGCTGCGCGCCTGATGGCGGGCAGACGGAAAGGCAACGTGGGAAGAAGAAGGGTTTAGAGTCCGTTCGGGACAAAATGTTGGCCGTTTCCGTTTCACTTTCCGTTTCGGCTGCAATACACGGAACCATCCTGCGGTTCATCCGCAGGGCGCGCCGCCTTTTCGACGTCCAAGTCATTCACCAGCCATTAGAGTGTATAATAAACATGCTGTATAATGCCAATATACATTTTTTCCTATTGTTACTGTAGCAGAATGAGCGCTGGTAGAATGCGTGGCGCACTCTCGACGGGTTGTGGACTCGTAGAGCAGCCCACACGCCACCGGACGCCACACATGTTCACATAGAGTAGCAAGTCCACTAGCATTCCTCTTGTGGGCGCGTAGCGAAGGTGGCCCAGCCGTGAGCGTGAACCACGTCCCGCGCACCCAAGACGACGCCGCCGTGACGGCGCCCAGTGCGAAGGTCGAAGGCATTCCGCCCCAGACCGTATAGCACGCCGACCTCTGTCCGCTATTGTGCTCTGTCGCATAGTGTCGCGACGCCCGTGCTGCTAGACCACTGCGCGCTGTGTGCACGCGGCCACGCGCTGTATCTTCCTTTGCGGCCGCGGCATTCAAAAAGTGTCCCATAGAGCAGTATATGTATACGGATATGAGCGTGTAAGATACATGAGGTCGACGCGCACCAGCTTGCGTCGACGGTGAAGCGTGCGCGCTCGCGGGCGACGTGGGCGCGCCCTTCGGATGAACCACGGATGTGCCGTATAGCTGCCGAAACGGAAAGTGAAACGGCCAACATTTTGTCCCGAACGGACTCTTAGAACACCGCCCCGGATTTCTCACAAGCATGTCGATCCAAACTGGTCGCCTTTATATGATGGACCTGGCGTCTCAGCTCACACAGCTCGC
>KV426265.1:0-21191 GCA_001632375.1 Exidia glandulosa HHB12029 | reverse complement strand
TCGAGGAAAGCGAGACTGCCGAAAAGTGTCAGTCAGTAACTCGGGACTCGACGAGAGGCTAGTCACATGTGATCCGTCTCATAGATCTTGAAGCAGGGGACCTTTCCTATCGAATTGACGATGCACGTTGAATGATATGAATATTGAGCACATCGCTGTACTCGCACCTGCGACGATCAGGCAAAATAGACAGCTGTCGAAGACTCGAAGTTCAGCGTAATACACGATCGGCATACATGAGTCATCGTACGGGCTTTCTGCGCTCATGGATTGTAATTGTCCGGCGTACGGAGAAGCGAGCGGACAAAGATGGCGACGCGAGTCAAAACAAAGGGTCCTCTCACCCTGAGCCGGACCCGGCGTTGTCGCACCGCTGACTTGACCTTCGACTACAAAGCCACGACCGTATCTCAGCTCGGGCAGCCCAGCCCATCCGTATTATTGCAGCAGTATGACGCGCATCGAAGATCTACCCTACGACATCTTCCCTTTGATCTTTCAGCACGTGCCGAACCGTTCGACCGTGTACAACGCGTGTCTCGTGTGCAAAACGTTCGCGGAGGTGTCCACACCGTCGTTGTACTCTACCTTGACACTGTGGGCGGTAGATTGGGGTCTCGAGGTTAGAATGTACGTTCGGTCTGTCTCGCGTTTGCTAAATTCGTCCACTTAGAAAGGTCCATGGCCAACAATCGTAGCCAAACCACAATATGCGGAACATGTCTTGTACCTCCACATCGTGCCACGTGTGTCTCAATGTCCGTGCTGTATTCCAACGATGTCGCTCACCTGCCATTCAGAGGCGCGAGCGCAGCGCGACACAACTTCGGAACTCGGGGCGCTGCTTCCACGACTCATTAATCTGCGCGCACTCAAGATCCTTACACCTGGCAGAAACGTCTTCGAGCCGTATGACTATACGTCTACTTTTACCTTTCTGTCCAGTCTTCTCTTCCGAAACTCCCGGAGATTGAGAGCGCTCACGTTCGCTGGTCACTTTCAATGGACGGACCCCTTCTCGCCCTTCCAGCATTTCTCGAATGTGCGACACGTTACGATCTGCGGATTTGATCGCACGTTGTGGGGACTTCCAAGGGATGATACACACCGCTTTGCGACAGATTCTACTTCGCACCACATCGACCAACTGTCGCAGCTTGCGCTTACTACTGCACAACACGTTGAAAGCTTCGAAATAGAGGTTTCTACTACTCTCGTTGTCTTTGGTACTTGCTGACCTGATCTTTTCAGGGCCACTGGGCTTTTTCACGGGCGCAGCATAGCATGTTGTACTGCTTGTCCAAGATGACGAACCTCATTCGTCTAGATCTGACGAAGTTGCGAGGCACGATCCCTATGTCAGAACTACTTCCCGTGGTATTGAAGCTACGCTGTCTCGAACATCTCTCCCTAGTGTACCTACACGATGAGCGGGTGCGTATTGAATGTACCCCAATCTTCTGACCTCGGCTGACGACTTACAGTGGGTTGCGCCAGAAATCCCTCAGCAGCAATCTCTTCCGCGCCTATCCTCCTTCACTGTGGCTTTTCGAGACGTCGAGATACGGGCCGACTTCGACCGGCTATGGCTGTGGATTCTCAACTTCACCAAGTACTGTACCCTGCGCCATCTAGTGGTCCGTCCTCTAGCCAAAAACGGTTGCAAGATCCGAAAGGCAATGAAGGCGTGCATTACTACGCATAAGTCGTCGCTTCGCACGCTGCGCCTGGAGTACACTGTGATTGCTCAGAACGACCTGCGGGCGCTACTCATCGAGCTCCCCGATCTCGTGGAATTCGCATTCTCTGCTAACAAGGGCGATATAGTCGTACGTTCTTTCCGCGACTGCGAATGATCTTCTAACGTTTTCCCTTCGGTAGAAAACGTTTACGGGCGACCGAAGAGCGGAGACGCTTAGTTTGGAGAAGCTCGATATGCGCTTCCATGCTGTCGGAGACCACTTCAACTCCAATGACGCCGCTCGACTGATGGACAGCATTCCTCGTCTCCGTCATCTTGCCGTTAACGATTACTTGTGGGAGGTTCGTGGGAATGTACTTGCACCGTTGATAGACGCGCTGACCCGTTATTTTCCAGCGCTACTGGCTGCGGGATGAGGACGGAAACGTGTACAGAGACGTTACTGAACCCGTAAAGTTTAGGACGGAGAAAGATCTTCTGTTCTGATAACAACCGGAGTAAGGCCTTCGCTCTTGTCCTGCTACGTCGCAATGTCAATTTCATTCTGCTCACGTGACAGCGATGATCTGGCAGATCAGGTCCAGGTTATCAGCCCCGGATTCGGACCTCTCGTCTAAATGGGCACGTCTTACAGCCTTTATCTTGTCTTTGTGTCTGTGGAATGGCAGACCGCGCTGAGCAGTAGTACGCGGGGGATCCGGAAGTATATCTCGGATCCAAGTCGCGGTGTCGCGTGTTCAAAGTCCGCCCGCGCCTCTTGTCCTCCTCCCTTTCGCCCGCCTGCAGACTAGACTTCAGCGCGCCGTGCACTGAGCGAAGCCTGCCTACAGTGCTTGGCTCTTAGGCACTATTGCCAGCCGCCGCAGCTCGTCACCGTCATCAGCATCGGCAAATCTTCTCCAGGATTGATTCGTCGTCTCGCACCTAGGACTCGTCGACAACGCCAGCTACGTAGGAGCGTTGCGATTGAATATGCTGCTTCGTGCGCCTTGGGCCATTCTTATGCCGTCCTGCACTACGCGATGCCGTTGCTCACCCTCTGGGCAGACCTCGAACGCAACAGCACGTCCACCCGCATCACTGTCTATGCTGCCTTACGAGATTCTCTTTCTTGGGCTGCTAGGCGCGTCCGTCTTCTCGCTCTTTCACTATCGACCAAGCATCCTATCTCGTCGCGTTTGACCCATTTCCCACAAATATACATGATTTCACCGCACCGGAAATCTACGCTCCCCTGGCACTGTCCGAGTTGCCTACTAGCAGCCCAGTTCATTGCTTTGGGCAGAAGTGCTGTACGTACGCCTCAATATGCTCATTCTTTTCCACCGGCGTCGCAGTCGCGTTCGTCTGCCGCTCCGAACATCGCTGACTTCCAGGCGCATCATCGCCTGTGACTCCAATGAGTGTCGCTTAGCGTTCTGCGCTTGCCATGCACGGCGTGCGTTGATATGAACCCGTCCATGGTGAGCCTATATGCGTTGTCCAACCGTGTGCTATCGACCTCCCGTTTCCCCCGTTTGAGCGTGACTGATATGCGCTCTATGATGCAGGGTTGGCACAGGATTCCATAGCGACCTCACATGCGAAAGGATGTCGTCTTCCTACAGATATTTGTTGCGACGTCGTCTGACTTCCTTATTTTCAGAACATGGTTCCATTATCGCAACAGACGTCGCTCAAGCTCGCAGCAGTGGCAGCTTGCACTCTTTTTTTATAAGGAACGTGCATCCGACCATTGGTGGTTGCATCGCGCGATTGGATTACCTTGGTGGTACCGGACTGTGGTCAACTTGAAGAAGTACGAGCTCCAATACGACCGCTGCCGTCCAGTCATTACGAAGCTTCTTCGTCTTGTCTGCAATATGGTCAGTATTTCTCCGACTGCGCCGTATATCTTCAAGTTCGGTTAGGTTTGCGAGAGCGCGGTAGCTCGCTCAATCACGTCTCACTTCTAAGTACCCCAACCTCCGTCACCTTTGAAACCTTTCACTTACTTGTATTCAGCGCGGACAACTCCAGACCTCGACACCTCGCTTTCGAAAGGTTGCTGCTGGGTTGCTGCGCCCGCAACGCGCGAAGTCCATTTTCGGCGCCGGCGCCAGGCAGTCGGACGGCGGTAAGATCCGCAGCTTGACCGCGACGACGAACCAACGATTCAGCAAAGCGGATACCGTGGTCTCGCAAAGCTGGCCTTTGCGCGCCAACCATGTTCCAACGACTTCTGACGCCCTTACGCGCTCGTTTCGAGGTAGCACCCACCCCGAAACCGGTGCCGCGGTCGTCGCTCGCGAGCGAAATCAGCGAACCAGAGCTCTCGCCCGAGAACTTTCAGCGCGATGCGCGTATTGAGCTAATGCGGAACTGGGTCGACTCTGTCAAGTCCACGGACGATATTATGGAGAAAATCCAGGTGTGTGACCAGTTGGTGCCTGGATGCACGCTCACTGCTATGCAGCTCTTGGCCGAGATTCAGCGCATTATGGTCGAAGACGCGGCAACGAAGGACGTCTTCCGCGAATGTGACGGCTTCGTCGTTCTTGTCAACCTGCTGTCAACTCTACGTCCGCCAATGTCGGACGACGCGCAGGGATCGACAGAGACAGGCGAAGCGGCCCGGCTCGCGTTTGCTATCCTCGCAGAAGGAATGCGCGGGCACCAAGCCAACATCGACTTCTTCGATGTGCGTCACGTCGAACGTTCATTGCTTATGCTGACCGGCTTCCAGCACCGTGTTGGTTACGACTCGCTCGAGCAGTCTGTGCTGCAACTAGCGACGAACTCGAGAACTGTCGACCAAGTGTTCGGCTTCCTCGTCGCGCTGTCGTTGCAGGATTTCTCTCCTGCAGGACTCTTCGTGTCCTTACGCGCTGCCGGCGGCCTGCATGAAGCCGAGGCTCAGATTGGACAGTTCGCATCGCGTTTTGGGCCTATCTACGCGCCCAAGGCCATTCTCGTCGCCGTCCATCTTCTCCCGCAGGAGGACGAGCTCTTACAGTACGCCTTGTTCAAAGTTCTCGAGCGCCTTGCGGTTTCCAGTCATCGTAACCAAGCCGCGCTCAATGCTCTAGGGCTCGTCGGTATTCTCTTCCCAAGACTCTACCCCGAGGAGGGGGAGACGGCCCTCCCAGAGCAACTGCGCGCCATCATGGCAAAACTCCTGCGGCGCATGCTCGATATGGGCGCGTCCACACGTGAGGCGCGTGCTATCTTCAAGCGCGCTGTAGGCGAGGACGGCACGCTGCGCATGCCCGTCGTGGAGCTCTTGCGGTCTGGCATGCGTGCTAAGTGGCCTGAATACTTCTCCCTAGAAGGTTCTGCGGCGCTTGCGCTGAAGGAAACCGCTCCGAAGGGAATGCCATGTCCTGCGGGCTTCTCGTTCATATGCTGGCTGTCCGTCGAAAAGTTCCCAACGGACGATGCGCTCGTCGTGTTCGGCGTGCGGGGATCAGGACGGTGGCTTGTCAAGCTCGCCGTGCGTCCGGACGGAAAGTTCGAGCTCGCCACGACGGCGTCTCCCTCGCGTGGCGGAGAGCCAGGGACGGGCACCGTCTTCGCGAAGGCACCCGCTCTCCAGCGCGCGCGGTGGACGCATGTGGCTCTCGTGCAATACCCCGCGCATCGATCCAATGCACCTACGATACGACTCTTTCTCGACGGCACGCTTGTCGACGCGTTCAACTGGTCGTATCCGAAGCTCGACTCGACGACGACATACATCATCGGCGACGAAGCTGGCACCGCGGGGCCGAGCAACTGGTGTCTCGCGAGCGCGCATCTCTTGAGCGTGCCTCTCGGCGACGACATGGCGCGTCTATTCCACCACCTCGGTCCTCGTTATTCCGCCAACTTTCAAGCGCCGTCGCTCATCCGGTTCCTGACATATGAGGCCAGTGCGTCGCTCAACATCTATCTCTCTGCGCTGCGAGAGGGCGTTGGCGCGCCGTCGCCGAAGACGCCTGTCACGCCCCGCGGCAAGGGCCCGGAGATGTCGCCGCTCATGAAGGCCATCAAGGACGGTGTCGGGTTTACGGAGGACGCGGTTGTCTTTGCTCTGATGCCTGCTGGTGCAAGCGACGATCCTGAGTCCCGAAGATTCGTGGCGAACGCTGGTGGTAAGAACAACGGTCAGAAAGCGGAGCTGCGTGGCGACGTGGTGTGCTCGAAGCCGCAGTGTCTGGACGTTGGACTGTGGCAGGTCGGCGGACCTGCTGTAACTCTCCGGCTCGTTGAACTAGCAGAGGTGCGCGTTCCTCTTAGCTAGTAAGTAGGAGGATAGTACTCACATCCATTGTCCCAGACTCCACAAGATCTGTGCACAACACTTTCGATATTGTGCGACGGTCTGCGCACGAGTTGGCAGAACTCGGAGGACATGGAGCGTATGAGTGCGTAGCCCTTGCTGTGCCTCTCAGCACAACCTGACAAGCCTGTGCGTAGGCGGATATGAGATTTTGGCGTCCATCCTGCGTCAAAAGGCCCAAATGCTGAATATGGCCGGATATCGCGTAATCATGGAGTTCGTCGGCATCGACTTCAACAACCCCGGGTATGTGACGCCGCCGGTGCAAAGCATACTCTGACCATTGGCGTAGACACTCTACAGTAGCTAACTCCATTGCGTACCAATTCGTCGCTCTAGACTTCCACATCTGGTATCGCACTCGCAAGGAGATACAGACAGCCCATCTCGCCCACTTCGTCGCCCTCCTTCGCGATAACCACTTCGCGCGTTTCAACGCTCGGCAACGCCTCGCAAAGCTCAACATCGTGCGCAAGCTTCTGTACGCGTTGCAGACGGACTGGTACCAGCATGATGTGATCCCGCAACTGGTTGACTCCATGAAGACTGTCGCGGAGTACAACTTCTCCACCGATGCCGCCATCAAGCCGCTCGTTTCGTATCTTGCTGCCAACTTGCACGAAGGTCAGTGCCAGTCCGTCCTCATCGTCGGATTTATTCTTACACGCATCCCGTAGACACAAGTGGGCCACCAAGCCGCTCGCCGCAATCTGCCATCTCGCGTCTGGACCGCAAGCACGCGCACGAAAAGGCGGAGCAAGTGCTCGAGGCCTTCGTATCCATCCTCTCCGACTCAACGCGTATGAAGAAGTTCATGAGCGCACTCCCTCTGACGCGAATCTGCTTGTTGCTGCTCGGCGACCGCCCAAGTAACGTCGTCGCGGCGCAAATCCTGCTCATGCTGGGCCTCATCATCAAGTCGTCGCCGTCGTTCCCGAGGAAGTTCGAGCTCGTCAGCGGCTGGGTGACACTCAAGACCGCTATCCCGCCAGCATGGGATCCTGGCGTGCACGTCGCCGCGTTTGACCTGTTACTCGGCCGCACGGTTGTGGACGGACGGTTGCCAACGGCAGGGACTGTACCAGCTGTCGCGTGTGCACAGATCATGCCCACTATCCTTGCATCATTCCATCGCGGGCTGCAGAACATTGCCGCTGACGCTGAGCCTGGTATGACAGGTACGTCGCCGTTACCGTTGCTAATCTTGCCTGTGCTGACAGGTGTGGTGACGCAGATGGGCGAGCACCGGCTGCGAACGATTCGGCCGTCGAGGTCCTCGTTGAGGAGCTCATCGATTTGCACGCGTCAAGCGAGAGCTTCCGTAAACTTTTCATGTCGCAGCAGACGACCTCCATGTTCATCGACGCCGTGAAGACGTTCATTGACCGGGTGGCGGCTGAACCCAACCTGCACGACAAGACCGTGCGCTTAGTCGAGAAGATCACACACCTCATGTTAATGCTTGCCCTCGACACCTTCGTCGACAACACGCAGAAGAGACAAGTACGTCCCTCGCTTGCATGACGTACTGTGCAATTAACCGCGGAGGCAGCTTCTTGAAGTGTTACGAAAGTCTGAGGAGGCCGCCGTCGCAGCGTCAGACGGTACCTCGCCTGCTGTTGAGCGCGCAGCTCTTGTCGAAGTCACTGGTGACCGCTCGAAGCGTCGTTCCATGCCGTCAGTGCGCTTGAGCCTGCAGATCGTCGGCGACCGCGTGCTGCAGAAGGCTATTGGCAGAATAGCTGCGTGGCGCAACACCATCATCGCCACGGAGAGGAAGCGCTTGCGGAAAACAGCACAAGACATGTGAGTCGGCGTCGTGCTCTATCAAGCTGGAGCTGATACTCATACAGACGGGAGTACCATCGGCAAGTCGAGCGTTTGGGCGAGTGGCGGACCCCGCTTCTGTCGGAGCGCGGTTTGTGGGCGCATCAGGATGGACCCAAGCTATGGCGTCTTGACGAGACGGAAGGCCCTTTCCGTATTCGGTGCGTCTAGTGACCAAGGCTTGTCCCGCGCTGACTTGCGTATCAGGAAGAAGATGGAACCTGAACACGTCAAGGCAGTGGTTGGTGCCAAAGTCGTGCGAGAAGACGTTCGGGATGTGGAAAATCCTGACGCGGACGACGGACATTCTCCTGTGGCCATCGAAGTCCCGCCGTGGGCAGAGTCGTATGAATTCTCAAGTACGGAAGTCGACGGTTTGTATCGCCCTTTGACGCTCTGACGCTCTCATGCTCACTACTCGTCCTTCTCAGACGACCAGCGATGGGACGATGACATGAAGGACGACAAGCTGCGACGAATAAGGCACGAGCTAGAGCCTGGCGATGTGATCCAGGCGGTCAAGACTGTCACTCGCATCGTCGGAGTGGACTCATCTCGTACGTGCGTCTGATCATGACGGCTGCGCACTTACCCATCGTCCATCAGCTGGGTTGCTCATCCTCGGCAAGTCGCACCTGTACATGCTGGATGGTCTCGTGGAGAACGAGGAGGGTGAAGTCATAGAAGCGCGGGACGCTCCAAAGAATGTTTTTGCAGTGCCGGGTACCGCGCTAGAACTAGAGGGCATACAGCGCGCCCAACGATGGTCGGTCGTACTCATTCCCTTTCAACGCTGACTAACATACGTTTGCAGGCCATTCGATCAAGTTGTTTCGTCTAGCAAAAGAACCTGCCTGTTTCGCGACGTCGCGTACGTTCTGATCTGGCGCGCGATATGAATCTGAATATCGTCGCAGACTGGAGATCTACATGAGAGATAGCCGGACACTCCTCGTTGTTTTCTCGACGCCTCGAGATCGACAAGATATGCATGCCCGGTTGAATGTTGTGTCAGGACCGAAGACACCGGATCCTGGCTCAGCAGGCGGTTTCCGCACTCCACTCCTACGGAATGTCAGCTCAAAGGTTCTCAAAGGGTTTGGCGACGAGATTTGGACGGCGCAACGACGATGGCAAGCTCGTGAAATCAGTAATGTACGAGAGCGTGCGCGCTGTTGTAGAGTTGATCACTCACGTGGCAGACAGTTTACCTACCTCAGCATCATCAACCAGACCTCCGGTCGTACTCCAGCTGATGTTACGCAATACCCTGTCTTCCGTGCGTACTCCATCGGTGTAAATCACGCTCGACTCTTACGTCTGGCTTTGAATAGCTTGGGTGATAGCTGACTATCAGTCCGAGAAGCTGGACCTCGACTCGCCGTCCACATTCCGCGAGTGAGCTCATCCTTTCTTCATGTCTCTCGCGCGTTGACCTGTCCGCAGCCTTAATTTTCCCATGGGTGCTCTTACGGACGCCCGTCGAGAAGCAGCGCAGCAGCGGTATTCAAACTTGGAGAGTATTGGCGAGACACCGTTTCATTACGGCACACATTTCAGCTCGTCCATGATCGTGTGCCATTATCTGATCAGGATGTCGCCATTCACCCACATGTTCAAGACTCTCCAGGTTCGCTGCAAACGAGGATACTGATAACGTACGCTGACTATGCGAAGGGCGGCGATTGGGATATACCGGACAGGCTGTTTAGGCAAGGGCATACGCTCACCGTCTCTCCATTTGAGTAACACCCTTGCAGTGCGGTCAAGCGTGCATATGATTCGGCTTCGCAAGAAAGTCGTGGTGATGTCCGCGAGCTTATTCCCGAGTTCTTCACCTGCCCCGAGTAAGCACGCAGGTTCGGCCTGTGGCATCTATCTGACAAGCTATTCAGATTCCTTGAGAACTCCTCTCATCTCGACTTCGGCGTCCAGCAGAACAGCGGAGAGCGCATCGACGACGTCAAGCTCCCCGCCTGGGCAAAGGGCGACCCTCTTCTATTCGTTACTCTCAATCGACAAGTGAGTGCCGCAAATACGACGACTGTCCTGATATTCATACTCGTCGTAGGCTCTGGAGAGTGACTATGTTTCAGAGCACCTTCCAGCATGGATCGACCTTATTTGGGGATGTAAACAGCGAGATGCCGACTCGTTCAACGTGTTTCATCCCCTCAGCTACGAAGGCGCCGTCGGTACGCGGCGTGAACACGGTTGTGACGGCGGTTCTGATAGAACTTAGATCTCGACAACATTTCCGATGAGCTTGAACGCGCGGCGACTGTGGGTATCATCCACAACTGTACGTCCCCGTGTTTTATTCGGACTGAGGCTCAAGTTATCCCAAGTTGGCCAGACTCCGAGGAAGATATTCATCCAACCGCATCCCCCAAGACTGATGCACGGTGTCACAAGTCTCCCGCTCGGCACGGCCCATGGGATTGAGGAGGACTTTCATCTCATCCTTCAGTCCTCCAGACCATTTAAAGGTGCGTTTCCCCCGCGTCAGTCCTTCCCGCAAACTAATCGCGTCTGAGCAGAGATTGGTGCCTCAATCTCCTCCATTGGCGTGGACAATGTCATGGAGCGGATGTTCCCTGTTGCGGGAAATACGCTGAACGTGCCGGGATACATCAATGAGTTCATCTTGTGGGGCTTCATCGACCAGAGTCTGCGCTTGCAAGTCGATCGGAAGGTCAGCCGGTGGCTTCTTCTCTAAAAAGTGGCGTCGCAAGGTATACTGACGTGTTCCGGCAGGTTGTCGAGGTTGCTGAGGCAGCGTCGTGTTCTTGTGCCGCATTCGCCGACTCTGAATGTCTTGTAACTGGAGGCGAAGACGCCACGGTCCGCATCTGGCGACTGACTCACCGAAGTCACGACATGCGAGACCGCGAACGAGACGTTGGCGGTGCGCTTCGTCTCATGTTCATTATGCGGGGGCACACCGAACGCGTGAGCTGTGTCGCGGCTTCTCGCGCATGGTCAATCGCTGTCAGCGGGTCGCACGACGGTACGGTCAGCGTCTGGGATCTCAATCGCGGCACGTATATCAGGACCATCTCCTTTGGCTCTGGCCAGGCTGGCGTCCGCGAGCGCATCCGCTTCGTGTGCATCCATGAGTCTACGGTACGCAAGTGTTTCAACACTTGTCGCTCTGCTGACCATTTGACTTAGGGTTACATCGCGTCGTGCTCCGGCGAACGATTGGCGCTTCACACCATCAACGGACGCGTCATAGCGGTCATGGACCTAGCACGGGCGGCGTCGCTTGGAGTTGGCGATGATATCGCATCGCTGGCATTCCATGAACGAGAGTGGTCGAAGCGGGGTGTCCTCGCTACTGGGGGGAGCGGCGGCATCACATTACGCACCTGGGATTTCAGAGCGGATAGAGCGGACGACGAGCAGGCAGCGTCTACGTCATCTATGGGGAACTGGCGATTTACGACCTTGCGATCCCTCAAGTGCCGCGCAGAGGACGATGGCGAGACGCCCACCGTCACTGCACTCAAGTTTGTCGGGTTAGTCCATACAGCTGTTTCTCGGCATGCCACTGACCCAACAACAGAGAGTGCCTGTTCAGCGGAGACGACAGAGGAAGGATGTACTCATGGGACCTTCCGGATTAGCTTGTGTGCCAATGGATAGATGCATTTGTACGGTACCACCAACTTCGTCTATCATTATTCCACCGCTTTCGACAACGGACATGCAGCTCAAGATACATATGAATCATAAAGTAAAGATTAAAGATATGGACGACGAAGAACAGGAGCAGCCTATGATTGTAGGGCAGAAAGCGTGTTCGCGCGCTGCACCTGCGTCCGCCCGCTTCTCCCGAATAATCGACGGAGACGCGCATTACCCCAAGGTTTCTCGTTCTGCTGGTCATACGCATCCATGAACTGCTGAAGACCCGGCGCGGCGTTAGTCGGAAGCGAGCGCACTGAGTGCGGAGACGCAGGGCGCGAATGGAATGTAGCCCGACTGGGGGCGCGGGTCGACGCCGCCGAACCTGTGTCGCTCCGCGCTGGACGCCACCCCCAGTAGCGGGTGACACGCGCACGACTGGTGTCCTTGCCATCTTCCTGGACGGACTCTTCGTCGAACTCCATCCGCTCGAGCAGTGTAGGGTCGACGACGACCGTGGTCGCGGAGCGTAGGAGCCCGCGCTTGCGCTTGCTGAGGAGCCACTCGATGGTACGCATAAACGGCCACAGGAGATGGAAGAAGATGGACGTGCTGGGCTCGTGCATCTTGTGCTGCAACGCGATCATGAGCCACACCGTCCCGACGCTGAGCGGTATTGTCGCCTCGACGAAGTGTTTCCAATTCAGATTCGTCGGGCCTACGAACTGCAGCGGGAGTCAGCACACGGAGATCGCAAGACAACTGCCTGCATTACCTCCGTCAAGTTCATGCCGAAAACCGTCTACTGCGGGGTCAGTCGAGATTCGACAGAAAGGCGTTGATCTACTCACGGCGACGAATGTCGCTGGAAGGAACGCCATGGTGACATAGGTGAGCTGTTGCATGACCCAGCCTTGCGAGAGCGATTGTTCAGTCTCTTTCACGCTGAGGGTCGAGAACACCTTGCGCAAGAGATGTCAGATGTCAGACGGCAGGGTGCAAATTCGACATACGAGGTCCAAGACATTCTTAACCCGCTGCTCCTGCATCTCTTTCTGATTTTGCAGGCGCTCGATCTCAGACAAGATGTTGTCGCACTCCTTCTTCATGAGCGCCTCGGACCGCTTGCGATCCTCCGGGTCGCTGACCAGGGCTTCAAGCGCAGGGTTCGGGTGCGCAAGGACGAAGCGCGCCGTCTTGTGGAACTCGGTAAGCAACGTCTCGTAGTGCAGCAACATCGCGCGGATGATGTGCAGCTCACGGGTGAGCCAGATGTCGCTCGCGTTGAATTTGATCATGACGCGTCTCTCCTTCACAGTAGGTCAGCGTCTGGACGGCCAAGGAAACTAACGTTGAAGCATACCAGGTAGCAGATGTGCTCGTACAGTACCGCCATAGCCTCGTCCCAGGCGTACAATGCGTGCCACAACATGATGACGATCATGAACGTCGGATCCTTGGTCTGCTGCAAGATGCCGGACCAGTAGACACCCTTGCCAGCCAACAGAACGCGCTCCTGCATCTCGGCAGCGCTGGTCGTGAGCCAGTATTTGGCTTGTGGCAGCGTCACTATGAGCGTGGATTCGTCGCCTGCCCGGACCATATGCAGTGCTAATAGGTCTACAAGCAGCGTTTGATCTGCACAAGCATGAGCCGCCGGTCGCACAGCGATGAGGACAGGATAGCGAACCTGGGCCGTCGGGAGAAACTAGAGATAGAGGCGTTTGCACGTCGATAAGCTCCTCCACTGTGTTCTGTCAGTCCTGACGTCCGTATATAACGACTCGACGCACATTCTTCTTCATCCTTTAGGTCTGCACTCTGGTTGTATATCGAAGAGTCGATGGCGCGGAGAAACGGAAGGGTGATGGTTATATCTGGGGTCAGTGGCGTCAGCATAGACAGACAGGTCACACGCAGTGGACGCACGATCTTGTTTGCCAAGGACAATATCTTCCTGGTAGCGCGTTGCAATGTCATTCTGCGCGGCAGCAAAGTAGAATGGTTCACAGTCGTATCTGTAAACGAGTCAGCACCGAGATGGATGCTGCCCAACCGACGTACGTTACTCCAAGCATCTGCATGATTGGCCCGCTCAGATCTTCCACAAAGTAGCATGTCACGCGTATCTCTGGGGAAGGGTCCTCGAGGAGAAACTGCCAGAGCTCCTGCAGCTGCATTCCCGAGAACGTAGGGCCGGTTCTGAAGTGCCCGCTCGCGAGCAGGTCGATGGTCCGCACGTTCGTCTGCGACACGTCGTCCTTCTCGAGGATCTCCAGCAGGCCCGAGCGGCGTAGGATACCGTCTGTCCAGTTCGGGAAATGGGAGGCCGGATAGTATCGCCACTCGTGATCACTCGACTGGTCCGTGTCTGCAGTCGTCGAAGGCCGTATCCCGCGCGTCGTCTTGCGCGACGGTATATCGTCCGCATTCTCGCGTGGTGTGCGCACACCAGAGAAGCTGGTCCAAGGCCACGGTCCCGACGGCCCAAATCGATGAAGCAGAGGTGTCACACGCGTCGAAGTGCTCGAGCGCAAGTCGAAGGAGGACGGAGGAGGAGGTAAACGCAGCCGTGAGTCAGAAGTTCTCTGGGGCGCGTCCACCGGGCTATCGCTGAGCTTTAGCACTATGGGCCGTGGACTCGAACCCATGGTAGCGAAGTGGAGACAAGAACGGTGGAAACGCCGAACCCGCTCAGCGCGCGGGATTTGATGCAATGCTGGAGCACAGCAACGTCACCGCAGTGACTCCAGATATTCTCGCAGCACGCGCAGGGCCACGCTGTCTCATTTGACTGGATATGTGATGTCTTCGGGATTGCAGGTAACTCGTTGAGCACGGCACGGGAATGCAAGGAACAAGAGAGATTGGCGATCCCGGATCGCCGGCATTCAGGACTTGCACACGCCAAGCGAATCTCAATATCCTAAACTCGGAGGTATACCGGTTAGGGAACATATAAATCTTCGCATATGGTAAGGAGTGTTATTTGCTCCTGCTAAATAGCTGTTGCTGAGAAGACACGAGTTCAACTTAATCCTTGTCACGCCTAGCGAATGCGTCCGCAGTATATACACAGGGACGTGCTGGAGAGGCACAACGCGTCCGTCCCAGTACTAGTCTCAGTTCAAGTCAGTGTGTGGCCCGATTATTTCTCCGCGAGATGTGTCCATCACGGGCGCGGCGCAGCTATGATCGGGAGCCAGGATAGACACCGTGACGCATATCAGCGCCCGCTATCATTCTCTCCCTCCCTTTCCTCTCTCCAAGTCTTCTCGCTCTGGCGTTGCATGAGTGCCACGGTCTTCACGGCACACGATGACGCGTGGCAAACGGGAGGCTGGGTGCGCTTCTCGCAGACTGTCCCCCTCGACCAGCGCTGCCAGACCGTCGGCACCGGCGGGATGCAGAGCGTTGCCGGTGCGTGGTTGACGCCCCAGGACAAGAGCGAGGACTGGTCGCTGCGCCTGCCCTTCACTGGTGAGTACTTGGTCTTCTATGTCATTGGGCAAATCTTACCCCACATGGCAGGATCCACGGTGTACCTTTATGGAAAGATTCTCCGAGTTGTCGATTCCTCCAAGCCTATGTCACTCGCTCTTACACTTGAAGACTCACCGGGCAGCCAGGCCAGAGCTGGGTCGAGCTTAGGTGGTCCAACCCATGGATCGACTCCTTTCGATTGCGGCGTGCTATTAGGGTCAATAAGCGCGTCGTCACCTGGCAATCACGTCCTCAGCATAACCGGCTCAAGGGATGGGAACTGGTTCGCGCTCTACAATGCTACCGTTTTTGCTCAGTCGCCCTCGGTGGACACTCCCAGTCCTAAACCAGCTGTGCCTTCCTCGACCTCTCCAACATCTCCCGATGCTACTCCAGTCTCTTCTCCATCGTCTTCATCTAAACCTGCCGCCGATGATTCGTCACATCCGACTATCCCTTCGTCTCAGTCGTCGGCATCGCCGGCGTCGGGACAACCCACTACGGCACCAACTTCCAGCACTGTCGGAACCGGAACCCGGGAGAGTGCATCCTCGCTCGTGAACGGGTCATCTGCCGTACTATCAGACGCGTCGCCAGTTGGACCCGCCTCAACTTCGAGTGGCTTGACCAGCTCAGGACCTCCCCCGCCGCACACCGGTGTCAACCTCGCGTCGATCGTCGTGCCCATAATCATCGTTCTTTCCCTTCTACTGGGCCTCCTCCTATTCGTCTTATACTGGAGACGGAGACGAGCGCGGGTAGCGCGCGTTCGAGCTGAACGCGCTGCAAAGCCCTTCGAGGTCATGGTCGAACAATCGAGTGTTCCGCGGGACCGTGACAGAGATACGAAGGGTGGCCTGACTTCCCCGACCTCCGAGTCTGACTCGTCCCTCACCGATGGTGACGCACTCTCATCATCCGGAGTGGACGACATCTCTCAGGCCGTCGTGCTGCTTGACGCAGTGAGAAGTGCTGGGTTTACGCCGCAGGCTCTACTTTCGTCTTTGCGCCGCGTGCATGATCCCCAGGAGGATAACGCACCGCCGCGGTATGATTGAATCGGACATTTATACGCATACGTAGTCTTACTGTAATGGGCTTGAAGCTCACTGTCTTTACATATCTTCGTGAGCGGCATTCAGCTCCAGTTGGTGCCAACAACAGCTTCGCTGACCACTGCCTACTAAAAGTGAATTTGTTCATGAGCTTCCTTTTGTGCTTGTGAGCGCGACGAGGTACTTGAAGCTCCGCTGCCACGTCTCTTCCTCCCACCGGCGCAAAGTCCCTTCCAACGTGACCCGGTTACTGTTGGACACCGTCTTGAGGGACCGCTACAGTCAGGGAAATAACAAACCCTCGTGTTTGGCTGCAGAATGCGGATATTGGAGGCAGAACGTGCGCTGCAGGGGCCCTCAACGCCACACGTGCCCAGAGCGCGCGCTGTCCGGCGCTCATCCTAAACAGCACGACCACGGAGCTACGCCTGCAAGTTGGTGCATGTTTGCGGACGTGATCCTAATAATGTTGTTGACATCGATTCCCGGCGAAGCGCTGGCAGATGCGAGATGCGGCGCTGGAGAGGAACTGCTGCCTTCAAAACCCGGCAACCTGGATCATCGCGTCGACGTCAACTCTTCTCCCCCCTGCTACCTACCATGACCGACGCGCTGCGTAGCAGTACGACCTATAGTTCTATACCCATGAGGCCGCGATCGCGGGCAACGAAGCGGCGCGCCGAGCACATACCAGCCGAGCTTCACCGCTTCGCTGCGCCCTCGGGTCCATGGCCCTGGCGCTCGACAAGAATATCGAAACTGGACCTTCCCAGGCGGCCCGATCGTCTGCATCCTACAGTTATGCCCGACGACTGGTCGAACTATCCGCCGAGTCATTACCCGAACTGGACCAGAGCCGTGTGCGAAGTTTCTGGTATACAGTCGTTATTGGAGCGCCCAGACTCCTCGGAAACGGCGGTTTATACCATCGACGTTATGCACAATAACGATTTCGTGCTTCGCCCGGAGATGAAGGGCGTGACCACATCCGAACTGCTGACTGAACCATTGAAGGACCCCGTGCGTAGTTCAACTAGCATAAGTCCGATTTGAGTACTCACGGCCGAAACAGAGACCCCCCGAAGTCACTGTCCGTTGCTTGTTCATGGAAGACATCTCCGGCAACGTCCTTCAGAAGATCGGCGCAACGTATAACGTTGAACCTTTCTACTGGAGCAGCGCTCTCAATGGTATCCCTTCGAGGTACAAAGAAGATGTTGACGAGTCCGACGGAGGAGATCGTGCGTCGTCCCGCACAATATGAAGCTGCGCTAGTTGCTGATGGACTTGGACACTATCAGATCTCACCATCATTCTGCCATTCGTACGATCAGTGGATACTGAGGAGTACGAAGAAACTCTGAAGAACAAAGGCAATAAGGCTGAATGTACGTTATCATCTGCAAGATACCGCTTCAAGCCTCCTGACACGGTTTCTCAGATGACCTTGCTATTGAGTTACAGAAGCCTTTAAAGCTTCGTTCCGGTTCGTACAGGAAGGCTTTGGCGGGAGAAGAGTACTGACTACCCTCCCCAGGCAACCTCGCTCCCGCCAAGCCAGACTCGCCCTCTTTCTTCAGCGACGAACCAACTCGCGCTCCAGCTGAGACATCGTCGTCACCTCAGACTTTGATATTCGACGTACTGGCCGTGCACCTAGTGCGCGATCCAGCGTTGCCGACGCTATTGTCGTATCACCCTAAGTCAAGTATGAGATGTACCACAGCGCTTGAATATAGATATGAGCTGATGCATCGCTCAGAGTATTGGCTGACGACCAGCGCGGAGCACATGTACAAGCGTGTAGAAATGGCGGGAGACGGCATTTACTGGGGACGCATCTGGAGGAACTCGCGCGATCCGACGTTCATGCTCCTCATCATTATGTGGCATGCTCTATATGCCTGGGACGAGGCTATGGATTCTCTATTTGACGCTATCGTTACAGCCGTGAGTGCTCGTTGGGGCAGAAGCATTCGCGGTCGACGGGAAGCTGACCCCCATTGCCCACAGGAAACGACCGCGAAGGACAAAGAAAAAGTCGGCGAAATTGAAATCACACACGAGCTGCACGGCATTCGCTCCGCGCTACTGCTATATCATAGGCGTCTCAAAGACTTCCACAACTCCGTCGACTTCATACTCAAGCATCCTAACCCTGCATTTGCTGGAGATAGCCCCGATATGCTGAAGTCACAGGGTCTGATGACACGGGAGTGCGAGTACCTCCTGTCCGAGGTTGAGCGTCTACAGGACACGAGGGATATGTGTCAACAACGCGTTGACAATACTGTCGAACTGGTATAGCATCTGTTCTCCCAGGCCTCCATGTGCAACATATCCTCACCTCCGATACGCAGGTTTACCATACGTTGACAGTTCGTGATAGCACTTCGTCCGAGATGCAAGCATGGGTCTCCCAGCAAGTCACATATCTTACAACTGTTTTCCTTCCCCCGACGTTCATTGCGGTACGTCTAACTTCGGACAGCTCACCTTCTCATATCTCTCATGGCGCTATTCACAGACGATCTTCGGCATGAACATCAGCATTCTCAGCGACGACACACACGGAAAGCTCAGCGAATACCTCTACATCTCTATCCCATTCATAGCCATCACTGCATGGCTGATGATGGCGCTTCGTCGTCATCTTCGTTACCCGAATGGATTATTCGTCTCGCAGCTGTTATGGCCCTTCGACGATCTTAGGGCCATGTACCGCAAGTTGAGACGGGGCCCACCGAAGGCAACGACTGAGGAAGAGCTACTTGAACGCTTCGGAAGAACCACTGAAGAGGTTCCTCCAGAGACGAAACCTCACGGCTGGGCCGTGATCAAGCACTACATGACTCGGCAGAACTCACGGGCGACTCCATCGAACTCCCCAAGACCCAAACCCATCGACATCGTTGTGTCTACCTCGGCGCATGAGCAGCACTTCACTGTATAATCCTGTAATCTCTCCCCGAGACCTTGTTCCGTTCCAAGCTCTAGATTGATGACCTCCGACGTAGTTGTACCCATTGTTGTCGCTACAAGAATCTCATACATATATACAGTAGGATTGCGGGCGGACGCGTCAGACCGAGCCTTGTGTGGATAGCGGTTCTTGTGTCGCCAGAAAGAGACTGGGGCCATCGAGAGGGGCGATGTGTGATTGCAGGACATGATCATGCAGCAGCTACGAGCGGTGTTTCACTTCAGCGCCAACCACAGCAGAAAGAGAGACGAAAAGGGACGTACATCGGTAGACGCGAATGTCGCCTTGCACCGTGCGTGCGGCTCAGTGAACCACACACATCGATACACCACGTCTGGTCCGGTATCCTCCACCTCACCATCTTCAAACGGTGCGCGCTGAGTAGAAGGTGCGCGCTGTTCCTCTTCCCGCTGCCGCTCCTGTTCCTGTCGCTGCGCACGCTCGAGCTCCGCTACACGTCGCCTCGCTTCGTCAAGCTCGTCCTGCAACGTGCGATTGCGAATGCCGATATCGTCTACCTGCCGTCTGGCGCCTTGCAACGTATCCTCCAGCTCCTCGACTTTGCGTTCCAGCCGATCTGCCTCGCCTGCTCGTCCGCGCACGAAGTCGCCCGTCAGACGCGCCTGCTCCCGTAACAGCTCGTTCTCCTTCTTCACAAGATCCAACTCAGCCTGAAGCCCTTCGTTCAGCAAGCACGCTTGCGCGACGCCATGTGTAGCCTGCGAGCGCGCAATCGCTGCTTCCTCCTTGAGCTCAGAATTCTCGCCCTTCAGTCGCGCGGCCTCGTGCGATGCATCCCGACAAAGAAGCGTAAGAGTGTCCACCTCAGCGCGTAGCGAAGCAATCGTCCGGTCGCGCTGCGCGAGCGTTGACGCGAGCTCGGACTTCTCCTGGTATGCGTCTGCAAGCTGCTTCTGCAATGCGGTGTCGGCGGACGTCGAGGTCATACTGGCGGCCAACAGCGGGTCAGAAGCTGCAACAGCGGCCAAAAGCGCATCGGTATCGGGAGCGGGTGGCGGCGCAGGCGGGTGTTCGTCGATTGGCGTCGGAGGCGGTAAAGGTAGCGACGCGCTCTTGACAGCGGAGAGTTGCGCAGCTCGTGCAGCGTTCTCTTCGCGGAGCACCTCGAGCTGCGCATGCGCATCCTGCAGCTGTTCCCGTAACTTCTCGACCTGAAAAGCGAGGTCAGCACGTAGCGAGCGTAGGTAAAACCATGCGCACCTCATCCTCATGCTGCTCATGCGAGCCGAGCACTCCGTTCTCAATCGAGTCGTGATGCGCAGAAGCGGGCTACCGCACACGAATAAGCAAGAAAGCCACCGCATCCAGGGTTAGGTCAAAACGCACCTCAGCAGCGTCCCAATTTATGAACTCATCCATCACGACGTCCTCCTCCGTCCTCTCAGGATCAGGCGCGGCAGGCTTCACATTCCTCCGCAAGATCTCCTCAAGCGTAACCTTCGGCGGCCTCCCCTTCTCCCTTTCACGCTCCTTGTCCTTCTGCAACTGCTCCGCGAGCGCCGCGCCACGCTTTGCAATCTCCTCATCCTCCTGCGACGACGAGAGCACAACAGAACGGACAGAATTGGACCCTGGGAGTAGTTTCTCGGGCGAAGGCGTAAATTCCGAGATCTGCGACGCTGGCGGAGGGAGGTTCAGGTGGGGTGTGAACTTCGAAGGGGATACGTAAGGAATCGGTTTGAGCACTTTCCCATTGGTATTCGGCTTTGCGGCGGGTGCGGGTGGAGGTGGAGGTGGAGGCGGAGGGAGGATAGGCTGCGAGGGTGGTGTGGCGGAGATGACGGTGCCCAAAGAGTTCGACGTCGATGAGTTCTCATGTTCTTGAGATTGTGACTGTGACTGTGATTGAGAAGGATGGTAACTATCCTCGTCGGGGGGCTGCGTCCCGGACTTGTCTGCCTCTGCCGATTTATCCTCAGTCTGGTCTTGGGTCTGCGTAGGCTCGAAGCTCGTGTCGATGTCCACCTGGGTTTGTGTCTGTTGAGTAGGTCTGTACGACCCATCGTCGCCGTGACTCGAGCTCTGTGACTCGAAGGAGTCGAGGCCCTGCTGACCAAACCCTCCTTCTTCCACGTCCATCTGTGTACCCTCGACATCGTCGAAGTCGTACGCATCCGCTATAGGCGACGCAATCCGCACGCGTTTCTGCTCCTCGTCTGGGCGGGGAGAGGGAGGCCACGGCGTACCCTC
>KV426264.1:45959-70258 GCA_001632375.1 Exidia glandulosa HHB12029 | reverse complement strand
TACAAACGTTGAGTACGCAAAAGGGGAGATATAGTCAACGACTTACCCAGTTCAAATCGGTCGTAATATACACACCACCACCCTGGCGCTCCTGCAAAACTCTTAATCTCGTGAGCCATGATGAAGTACGTCGCACCCACGGTAAGATTCTGAGCTGGCGCCGCGTGCGCGCCCAGTGCGAAAGTGGCAATAACAACGAAGACCTTGAAGAGCATTGGAGAAGGAATAAAAGACAAAAGCAGAAAAGGAATAGAAGGATCGCAGTTGGGGCGTGCAGTTTTGAGCGGCGACGCCTTTTATGTTACGTATTCATGCTGCGTAACTCCTGGTAACTCCTCAGATCGGAGGTTCGATGTGCGTCACGATGAGAAGGAGCGCCCAGGAGGACTGTCTGTAGCCGGCGCAGATCCACCCTGAATGCAGCGGGTTATAGGGTCCATACGTACATATAGACAGCGGCTGTGGAAATCCGGCGCAGCCTCGCAGACCTAAATGCCGGCGCCGGCTCAACGACACGGAGTCACCAGTGAGCGTGCCGTGCGATTGCTTTGCGAGCGAAGGAGTAGTGTCAGACTCTGCAGCGAGTCCAACCATACCATAGAGTGATCCTATGGATGAAGAAGTCCCGGTAGGACGCAGCGGCGTGGCTGCTCGAAGTTTGCGGTCTGCAGACTTGCACGAGACTCGGATGTCCTTGACAATTCTGAGTGACAAGAACCGGCGTCGGGCCAAAGGACAGCTCAGAAGCAGGCCCCCGTACTGCGCCTTCCGGTGGAAACAAAAACGGCGATACGGAGGATGACGAGGATCGTGAAAGAGCCGCGGACGTCGGACTTCCAAGCTACTAGTAGTTGTTCCCATCTCCGTCAGTCTATTCCAGTAGCCTGTTTCTATAGACCGTACAAGTCTCGGTATAAGGGCAGGGCTGAAAGTAGACTGGCCATAGAGTGTTAGAATACTCGCAATATTACTGTACCACCCATCACGGTGCAACGCACTCAGTAACATCATGCTAGGAGTACGCCGGCGTTAGATCCTGGATGTTCACACGTAGATCTCCTACACTCGAACTTGAGATAATTCTGCTCCGAGCTCACCGCCTGAACCGCTCCGAATGGAGATCTTGAGTGTCATGGCCCTGCGGCCTATGACTACTACCGGTGCGTCTGGACCTGGTGCTACTGTGATACAGGGATTGAAACGGAATGAATCAATCCAGGTGGTACAGGTCCAGCTCCAGAAAGCAGACCGTTTGCCACTGATACTCTTGTCTCCTGAGTCCTCAATGCGCCTCAATCTTCACTGGCAGGTTTTCCTCATCGCAGTTGCCGGCGTCGCGGCGTCGATGTCAGCCCAGAGTTCAACTTCATGTCGTCTCAGGCACAAGAATGGCTACTATCTCAGGGCTGGGACGGACATAGTCCCATTTCCGAGGGCGACTTTGGGACGAGTGCTGCGAGGCGGGCAGACCGCCGTGACATAAAGGTACGTAGGGGCGCTCCCTATCCCGCGAAGCGCTCACACATTCTGTCTTAGAGGCGTGCCAACCCTGGCGTCTTCCTAAAGACAGATATCAACTTCGCATGTTCACCACCTGCGACGGTCTACTATCATTTCTCGCTCAGACTCATTTCTGCGCGTCGGATAGGGCGGAAAGCAGCGTACGTGGTAGTCTTTGTGCGTTATTTCTTTGCTCACACATCTCATAGAATATATACCGAACGTCCCTGGCGACTCCGGCGATGAGCGTTTCTGCTTCGACATGCCAGCCGGCCTCGTCCCTCTTATGTAACGGCTTGTCAGACGTCCATTTACCAGGACTTTGCCACCGCAGTGCTTTGCGTACACGGGACGTCCAAGCGACACTCGCAGCCCGATGTACGTCACTCCCTTCCACGTCGACCCGGAAACTGATGCTGAAGTACTGATAGGTATGGCCCGATGACCATCAGGAAATTCGGAAAACCCTTACCTATACCTACATCTTCATATAAGGGAAATGGGATGTTGTATCGCGTGGTCAAGCGAAAGCAGAATCACATCGGGCTGATATCGGCCTTACAAGTTCTCGTCTGCCAGACGTGATCTGACGAAGCCTTACATTGCCGTACCGGGAACATGTTACTCTGAGATTGACCATACAGACTGTGTCATGGCAATATATTTACACTTCTGAATGACGTTAGTAACACAAGGGTCCCTCTGGCTAGTGAGACGGCACTTGGACTTCGGCGGCCACATTGACCTCCATCTGTTTCCGAATGTACGACATGCACAATATATTGATTCAGATGCTTCCCCTTTAGGCGATGTATCCTTCGCCTACTCATACTCTTGGGGCGGCAATGTCTGGTGCTTGTGCCTTGCCCGCGGACAGCAGCGGGGCGTGAAATTGGCCAAGTCCTCACCGGCCGCCGGGACTGCAGCGAGTGCCGAATGCCGAGCTCATCAGCTTCCGGGAACTATATAGTCATCAAACACCTTGGTTCTCCGCCATTCATCCTCAGCCGCACCCGAGTTCGTATCTCCCAGCCCGCGGCCAGCCAGCTCGTGCTCACCGACCGTCCCAGCGTCCGAGGAGCTCGCAATAGGCGACGTCCAGTTCACGACGTACGACCTCGGTGGTCACCACCAGGGTGGGTCGCCGTGCTGTCGTACCGCGGTACGCCCACGCTCTGACGTCGTTGCCAACAGCGCGTCGCCTGTGGCGCAATTACTTCCTGGAGGTCGACGGTATCGCATTCCTCGTCGGCAGCGCCGACGGCGAGCGCTTCCCGGAGAGCAAGGCCGAGCTCGACGCGCTCCTCAGCATCGAGGAGCTGTCGAAGGTCCCGTTCCTCATCCTCGGCAACACTATCGACGACCCGAACGCCGTCAGCGAGAGGACCTTCGACCTTACCGCCTCCGTCGGTGCGTGCACGCGCATACTTCCCATTTTACAGTCCCGTAGTGCGCGATGGCACGCAGCATACGTCTCCGCAAGCGTTCGTGTGCGTGCCCGTCTGTCCTTTCGTCGCTGTCTACTGACGTCCACCTGCAGGTCATGTTGTCGTGTACTGGAAGCCACTCGGGGAACGGCTTGATATCGCGCGGTCAGTGTCGCTCAATGGGATTCAACGTAGCTGACTCCTTCGCATAGACACCTGTGCCTTTTCTGTTTCAATATCGCGCTTTGAGGACCTAGTATGGTGCGTCCGGAAGTCTTCCAGTGCCTATAGCTGACCGTTCATTTCGTCGTAGATTCACACGCTCGTCGTTGCTCGCTTCGTGTCGCTCATTTGTCTTCCGTCCCAGTCCGCTCTGCTCTGCGGGTTTTGCATGTGCGTGCTGTCTGCCGTGTCTGCACGTTGCGACAATCTACTAACATAAACCGCATTCTAGGTCCCGTACGAGCGAGACCTGCGCGGTGCGGGTGTGGCGTTCAAGGCGCTGTGATGCAATTCCTGATCCCACCATATTCTATCCCTTCCCGGCGTCGTTCGTCGTTTGCATCTGTCCGTGACACGCTCCGTCCCTTTGTATTTGCGTTAGCTAGCAGGTAGTAGTTGAATACACCTCTTTCTATCCATACCCGTGTCCCTGTCCAATGCCCGATTTGATTAGAACGGACCAGTAAGCAAATTTGTGCTCCCGATGCTCCTATTAGCCGGTTTACAGAACGGCATGCAGGTGGGTCCTGACTAGGGTCTGGGATGATTCTGAGCAACTGCATTTCGGGCAGTCCAGAGTCTGGTCAGAATCTCCTCAGCGTACAAGCTGGCAGTGATGAAGCTGGTACGTGCTGACCGGGTGGCCGGCGCTCTGACAGTGATCTGATATCGGCCTTACGAACGGCAAGTCTGCCTTACGGGATCTGGTAGGGAAAAAGTAGTCTTGTAAGGCAATATCTGGGGTTGTGGGCGATACAAGTAATATGAGATCTGGTAAGGGATATGAGACATTGTCAGCCGCTGTCTGAGAGTATAAGGGTTGTCCGATTTTCCTGATGACCTTCCCCGGCGTCGATACCGTCGCGCAATGGAATAACACGCAGTCCATAAGCAACATTATCGAGGTACACGATAGCCAGTGGAACGATCAGATCTCCGTGTTCAGCTGTGTCTTCTCTTGAGCTCTCTGCAACGACAGTACTGTATGTCGGCTCATAATCAATAGACTCAGTCGGCACCACCAGTGAGCGAACCACAAATATATTTTAGAAAACGGGCGGGCTACTAATCGATGTGAAGTCCATCCTCACCGACGTTCCAGCAATTGAACGCAGTGACTTGCTTATCCCACGAGTTCGGTGCGATGCCATTGTTGTCTATACTATTCGGATTGTACGTCGCGTTGCTCCAGTCTGCTTGGGTAGACACACCTGGAGTTCTGAGGGGGCCGAACCTGGCAGTGCGAGTGTCAGGGTAAGCCACGTTGCCCGGTGAATTGTCAAAGACTTACGACGGGTTGCGCGAATCACAGTCGTCGTGATACCATAGGGAGCACTAAGTACACAGCGATTAGACGATGTGTTTCATAAGGCACGTTGACATACTGCAATGCCCTTATCCGGTCCAAACGAGCTCGTACCCTGGTAGAACGGCGCGGGAAGGACGATACAGCTCCCGTTGGACGCGTCAGGGATCCAGACTGGAGATGAATCGTCAGCGTAAGCTCGTCGTATCTAGGCACTTGTGGACGTACGCGTATCGCCTCCCTACGTGTAATGTCAGACGTGGAAGGCGCAAGGAGGAAATGAGCGACCGACCCAGTTCAGGTCTGTTGCGACGAAAACACCGGCGGTCGGGCGTTCCTAGACAGACAGAGCCTGCGGGTGAGCGCATCAAGGTGGAAGAGAAAGCTCGCGTACAGCAGCTTGAGGATCTTGAGTTAAAGCCGGCGCACCGCGTACGCTGAGAACGGCGGCGGCAATGACGGCGAAAAGGTCTAACAGCATCACTAAAAAAGATATTAGCTAGGGCGAAGGAGGAAGGCAAATAGACGGATATGGAACTCACTCAGAGATAGATATATACCGAGTAACCCAAAGCGGTGCCAGTGCCGGCGTCTTGTCCCTTGCAGTGGTATTCCTGACCGCGAGACGGGAATTGCGAGACGGTGCGTAGCTCCGAGTCATAGTCAATTCGGGTCGCAAGGCTGGATCACCGGTGGACGTCGCGAGCAGGAAGCAAAGAGAGTATGCAAACAGGCACCCGAACGCATGCTCAGGTTACCGAAGCAGACGAGAAACTGGGCCCCGTATGTGTGAATGTGCCGTGTTCGTTCGAAGGTACGCTACTTCCGTACCGCGCGCGACGGCGCAACTCTACACGTAGGGTTTAGATAGACAGACTTGCTGTGTAAAGGGGTTCAGAATGGAGGAGTTTCCGGAAGACGTCGCCCCGCACCTTCAAGACCAGCCGCGGCGTCGGTCGTGTACTGTGCGCAATTCAGCGCGCTAGGTAGAGAGTTCGGTGATCCATATGAAGTCCACCCGGCCTCACCAGCTGCAGGCGCGCGGAGACGTCGCGCCGGTTGCCGAAAACGTTCAGTCCCGCTGGTTATCTTGACTATATATCACGTCAAATAGCAAACAGAGGCCTTGCGGGTCTGTCGGTGCAGCGTGGTAGCCAGTTCTACGTGCGAGGTGGAAGAAGAGAAGCAAGTTGCGGAATCGGCACGTCGCGGTCGACGTCCCGCTCTTCCCCGAACCGCCATCATCCGATCGCCAGCAACCGAGTTTGCTACAACGTACACATACATGTACATGGCCTTTCATGCATCCTCAGGCTCTAGCAAACTCTTCCTACGCCTGCATTCTATCGAGCATAAGATTAGTTCTGGTTTCCTGAAGCATGCACCGGCATCTAGACGGGATCCATGATATCTCGGCATCTCTGCCTACACGCAAGACCTATCCGACAAACAGGCCCAGCCTGAGCCTTCTCTGCGCTTTCATCGTCCACAATCCATGACTCCTGCCTTGACGGCCTACATTTCCCTTCGCAACCGACTCTGCAACGCAGATCCCACAACTACTTCAATCATCCGACTGGATCCTGTGCCGCCTAATAAAACGCGGTGTCCGGCGTCGTTCTGGAAGACCCTGAAGACCCGCCCCGGTCCTGCCTTTGCCAAGGTCAACTCGGAAAGCTCGGACTCGCACTTTGTAAGATAAAAGACCGGCGCCGATGACTTTAACTCCCAATCGACCTCTTTCCACTTTTTTGCTCCCCCTTCGTTTCGCTTTCCTTTCTGTTCTCTTTATTCTTTCGCCGCCCTTCGTTCAAGTACACACATGCGCATTCTCGCCCTTTCCTTCCTCGCGACCGCGGCGCTCCTTTCCTTCGTCTCCGCAGCTCCACGTCCGGCGGACTACAGCTTTATTTCTCCGCCTGCGAAGGCGTGGCTTCTGGAGCACGGATGGGACGGCAAGAGTCGGATCCCGGCGGACGGGTTCAGCGGCGGGAATGCCACGGCTGTCGTCGTCCGGCGAGCGTTTAGCAAGGTACATTACCTCGTTCTTGAGAGCTTCAACTTGCCCCAGCTAACCTTCGTGTAGTGCAAACCACCTAAGCCAGGCGTTCGTCCAGGACTGTTCATAACGTCGGAATTGAACTGGGTATGTACGATCTCCCTTTGTCACGACCTCATCTAACATCGTGAACAGGGAGGCGCCTCAGGTACAGGCTTCCCTTCCGTCCCTCTTTTCCTCCTCCCGAAACTAACACCTGCAAAGCGTACATACCCGACATCCTCGGCCGCCAAAAGGCGCACAAAGGTTGCATACCCATCACCGGTCCCCTGAGCGGGAAGATAGCCTCCTTCGGACCAGACAAGGGGATCAAATGCTCCGGCTTCTCGGACGACTCGTGTAACGCCGAGTTGGGCGCCGATGCTCCGAAGTGAGCACCCGTGACGTCTAGCATTGTAGCTGTATACTGATGTGCATATGCGTACAGACTGAGTGGTATTATGTATCCAGGCATTTCGACACTCGATGGATGGGAGTCGAAAGACGAGGATGACTGCGAGCCGAGCTGGAAAGACGACATTTTGAGCATCCAGTGCGAGGCTGCGTAGCTTTGGGACTGCACTTGTATCCTTTTATTTATACATTGTACTTTGAGGTATAATTTTTCGTCGCTGCGACCACCGTTGGAACTGGAAAGTTTAAAGTCCGGCTTTCGTCACTTGCGCTCGACCGTTGTAGCCGCGCACCCGTGTGCACCCTATTTCGGGCTCAGACGGATCCTATGGTATGGATGCTCCGTCAAAAAGATTTCATATATGGTTGCTAATTCGTGAAGTAAATCCTGCACAGTGATTGATACTGCGACGCGTCTTCAGCCCTTCCTGTTCATCGTTCCTCCGCCCGCGAAAGGGACCTCTTGGCTCCGCTTTGGAAAGACACCCTAGCGTGCTCTTATAGCCCGTAGTGGTGGCTTGACGTACGTAGAACAACGATGGTGCCTGCCAGCGCACGTTCGAATCTGATACGATGGTACGTGCCATTGAAGTGGCGGTCTGCAGATGACCATTCAAGCCGCCGGTGCACGGAATGATTCCGTCAGGGCTTTGTTCAACCCCAAACAGACTCACTGCCATCGGGATTTATCCAAGGACGCATCGCATCCACCCGTCGATCTCCCAAAGTGTATGTCCGGGATGGCCGTTGCCCGACTTCCGCGCGCTCCCGCAGGCACTGGCACCCGTTCAAAGCGGATTCAGATCATGTTCGACATTATTTTCTACTTGCACGCGCAACCTAAGACGTCGGCGTCTCCATGGGCTCTGATTCTGGTACTCAGGGAGCAACTAGATGAACGCTCGCAAATGGCTGCATGAGGAATAACAACATCCGAGCGGTGACCTGTGCGTAACTACTTGCGCACCGGAACCGAGATACTTGGACTGATTGGCAGCGTAGCCGGCACAGGGAACCTTTATGAACTTGAAGACGTTGTGCTCTGTTACTCCGTCCCTCTTCCCTTCGTTTCTCGCTCGCCGGCGAGCATAGTGCGCGATGTCGCCCAATCCCTCGACGTTCAATGCAACGTCGCTGGAGCTGGAGCTGCATGTCTGGCACGTGCAGGTCGAGCAGGGCCTGTTCTTCTGTCTCGTCGTCTTCGGCGGCCTGGTGCTCCTTCCGCTCGTTCTTCTTACCTTCGTCTTCGCGAAACAAGGATCCCGGAATTCGCCACTTATCAACTTCCTCGCGGGACTCAGTATCTTCTCCTTCGGGACCGTTTGGCTGTACGTCACGTCCCTTCGTGAAGGAAAAGCGACTGAAGCGAGTTACAGCCCGTTGACCGGTCACTTGCAAACACCTGTTCCCCCGCGGAATATTTGCCTCGCTCAGTTGGGTATTGCCTACCCCGGATTCATCATGTGAGTCGCTGACAAGGACTTCGCACATCTGAGCTCATGCGGCACATATAGCGCGAGCGTTGCAGCTGTCATGCTAGTGCTTCAGGTGTGTTCAAATTCATATGTCACAACATGCTCACCCTCAACAGTTGCTACTAACACTGCCTGGGTCCACTCGTCCGATACCGGGTGCCGTAAACGTCGCAGTGCGTGCTATGTATGCCCGAACTCGCTGTCCGTGTAAACTAAGGTTTGGCAGATCGCCGCGTCTCCCGTGGGATCAGCGGTCGTATACACCATCATACAGACGAGTGTCCGCTCTTAATCTTCATTTTTTGACATAGACATCGCTCATCCTGAGCCCAGATCGCGGCAAAGAAAGCGGACATGCTCGTTCTGACCCGCGGTCATCTCGCCTGCAGCTTCGATGAAGGCAGTCCTTTATTTTTGTACGTGCCAGCTGCAGCTTTAGGGACACTCATCCTCACGACTCACTGCAATCTTATGCAGCCGCAAAGGTCCCCTTGTGATCCCTGCGATTGCTCTCGTGATTGCTATCGTTGTTAGCGGTAGGTCAGCTTGCAGGAACAGGCCTCCCGGGGTTTACGCCGAACGCAGGGTACATGTGGGTTAGAATGCGAGCCACATTGAAGCGCATTGGTGCTTGGCAGTGGAAAGCGATGACGCAGTCCGAGCACGGGCCCTGGATGTCCATCTTACTTCGCATGATTGCCTTCGAGATCCTTGCGACTATCGCAGCACTGTGAGTTATACTTCACCCGAGTGTGGTGAATTTTCTCACGTATTTGATTCAGGCTCATGTAAGACCCAATTTCTGCTCGCCGGTTACACTCCTAACGCCCGACCACGTAGCATTCTAAGCGTTGCCACTGCGAATCCTGCAGTTCATACTCTCGCTGTCGGTTTCGGTGGTATAAGTGAGTATTCTGGCTTTCACCGTCCCTGCCGCATACTCATGACATGAAGCTCCACTCCTCGCCTTCCTCGTCTTCGGCACTGTTGATGTATGTTGCACAGTTCGCCGATTGTTAAAGTGACACTAACCCCAATAGACCGTGCGGACTGTATGGTTCAGGTGGTGCTTCGATGTTCGCGATTACGCGAAGCCAAAGATCGTCGAGGCCGAAGTGTAGCATGCTGTCAGAAGCCTGTAAACTATTCGCCGTGTTCCCAACCTGTATCAACTAGCCGCACAGAGGTTTCGTATTCTCAGAAGACTGTGTCTGCCATACGGTAGACCAACTTCTCGCCCGAGATCTACAAACGGTTAGCAAGCCAGATAAAGTTCAGATACTCCCCCGGGCCCGTACCGCATGAGTCCTCCCAAGCTCCCAGCCAGCCTCGACGCCGTTCAGACCACCAGACATGATCGTCACAGGGTTTGGTATGAGTTCTCCCCTGTCAAGTAACCCCTGAAGCGCTTCAAATATCTTCTTTCCCACGTCCGGCTGCTCGTACGCGAGTCGCGCGCCAGACGCGATGATCTTGACATGAGGAAGTGGAGATTTCACCGCGCCGAGGACGGACGCCACGACGCCCTTTGACGCCGTAATGGCAGCCGCAGACGCTTCGAGGGATCCGTTTTCCGAGATCGCACTATTCCAGCATCAGCGCACGCGTAATTTGAGATCTCGAGAACACAAACTCGAAGACCAGAGACAAATTCGGTCCCGCCGCTGCCCGAATGTTCGCAACAACGTCAGCTGTAACCCTATTAGCCGCATAGCATAGACAAGCCTATCGATGTACTGACGGGAGTGGTAGTCAAATACTTCTGAGGCGCCTAAAGAGCGCACATATTCATGGTTGGCCGGACTTGCAGTCGAAATTACAGTGTAGCCTGCTAACTTTCCGAGCTGTACAGCTGTGGCCAAGTCCCGAACGTCAAAATGTTGCTACGCGAGTGAGCGCAGTACTTACCGAAGGCACCGACAGAAGAGCTTCCGCCCCAGACGAGGAGAGGTTTCCCGGTTACACGACGATCCGCACCGCGTAAATCGCTCGTGGTCAGAAGGGAGACCCCGAGCGTAGCGACGAGACTAGCTCCAGCTGTCACGTATCCCAAAGGCACAGTGGACGCCTGCTCGAAAGTGTAGTTATTTGGCACCTTCACTGTACGGTCCGCGCTCGAAATGGAATGCGTCTGATATGCGCCATGCCGCGCTGTCTGTCTCGACAGGAATGATAGAACCTACACATCACATGAATCATTCTACCAGTCTGGCACGAATGGAGTCAACGTACCCTATCTCCAACAGCGAAGCCCTTCACGTTCGGTCCCACCTTGACAATCGTGCCAGCGACATCGGCACCGTTCGTCCACGGTCTGTGACTTGATGAGCAACGGGTCTGGACTCGCTTCAATACGAACGTGTACTTACAGCTGTGGAATGCCGGTATCGTACAGAACCTGCTTCCAATCGACTGGGTTCTGCGCGACAGCTACGTTCTCGATAAGGAACTCGCCCGGTCCCAGCTTGGGTTCCGGGAAGTCTAGAATCGTAAGCTTGAAGCTCTTGCGCTGCGTGATGCTCAACGCCTTCACTCCAGTCATGGCTCGTCGTTGTGGTCGTGGTCAAAAGTCAAGTTCGCGGATGGCGACATTCGGCGTGCGAATTCCGAGCATGGACGGGTGCAATGCAGGCATCTATTCGAGAAATCCCAAAGATAGATATGTCAAAGATCGAAAATCCAAGGAGATACAAATGCGAGCCGGAATGAGTGTGGACTGTTCTACAACTGCGATGAGGATGGGCGATGCAGGGCATCAGAGTTTTGCCTTCGGGGGCGTGTAGCTGGTCTTTTGTTGGCATAATCATGAAAGTCGTTTGTAGGAGGGCGTACCTATCAATCAACCCCGAGTTGACGATGTAGGATAGAGTATCGCGAACTGACTCCTCCAGAGAAGTTAGCTTGACGCCGAGAAGCTCGGAGTCGTCGCGAGCGTTGATGAGCTTCACGTGCGCGTCAACGCCGGGCTTGCCGCGCGTGACCTCGAATGGTAAGGGAGCGGGGTTTAAGGCGTGGTATGCGTCAACTGCAAAGGTTAGGTTGGACGAGTCGCGTGCAGGGTCCGCAGTACGCACAATACGCCTGATTAGACGTCGCCGAGTTGTGAATCGCGAGCCGCCGATTCGAGACACCCTCACGAAGAAGGGCCTGAACATGCGCATCGGCATTTGGGCTATATGCGCCGGTCAGGGGTCAGGAGACAGTATGTACCGCGGCGCACCAGGCGCTGAGTGCTGCACTCTCACGTACCGGATATCGATCCACGGGAAGGCGTCACGCGCCAGACGCGTCTCAGGGAATGGATCCGCGTAGCGCTTGAACAATCGCACATTGCTCTCGTTGAGATCCAGGACGCGCTTCTTGGGAAGTATTTCGGGCTTCGAGGGCCGTAAGAAGCTCGTCTAGGGATGTGAAGGGCAGGGAGGGACGTACGCCAATGATGGCCGGCGGAAGGAGGATAACGGCGTCGAATTGGGGTCGCTTGTCGCGCACGAACTCCCATACCGCACGGTCCGCCATAGTTTTGGCAGCGTAGTACTGCACGACGAACGGTGTACGCTTCCCTTCGCGCTTGACCGTCTCGATGGCATGGTCGTTGTACTCGTCCTGACGAATGGATGAATGTATCAGTCACGAAGCCCCGACGCGATCGGCCAACCACCGACTGACTGCAGAGTACATATGCGAGCGATCGGGATTGGGTTGCAGAATGGTGCCTCCGGTCCCCGTGAAGACGATACGCTTGACGTGTTTCCTGTTTCCGCAGACCAGCCAATGAGCGCTGCACGACGTCCAACGTCGCACTCACCCATGGGCGAGCGCGCTACGCATAATCCCAAGCGTGCCGTCGAGAGCGGGACGGATCACATCTGGTTCCCGAATAGGTTAATCTCTGCTGGCCGGCGGCGGGAGAGTCCGCAGCAGGCGTGTGCGCTCACGTTCCGGGTCGTTATCGGGCGCGCCAGGGATGTTGGGCGAGGCGGTGTGCACGATGGCGTCTACATGTCTGCACCCAGGCGTCCGTTAGAACAGCACCCCCAGCGCAGCGCCCGGAGGACGCACCGGACGGGTTCATCAAACGCGCCTTCCTTTTTGGGCGTAGGAGACACGAAATTTCAGTCAACGCTAAAATGAACGCGATTTGCCACAACGACGACCTACGACGCAGATATCGGGGACGACGACGAGGCGGAAGCGGCCCTCTCTAACTTCACGCGCGAACACGGCCTCGAGGTCCTTGCCCTTGCCGGCGCTGCGTACGACGCCGTGCACGGTGAAGCCAGCGTCCAGGAGTCGGCGCACGATCCACGATCCCACGAAGCCGTTTGCACCTAGGCAGAGGAGAGGAATGTCAAGGAAGCTGACCCTGAGGCATGGCGTGTCGGACGGACCTGTCACGAGCACGGTAGCTGGCGGTTGAACTGCAGGCATGTCGAAAGCAGCCTCAAATGAACGAACGACGTGAAAGCGAGTAGCAGGCGATAGTAATGTGACTCGAGGGTGCCAAAACAGCAATGTGCCCAGCAGCGAGCTCGCGATATAGCCCGCGGTCGAGAGGTGGGCGGCGAAAAGAGGTCCAAGCTGGTTGCGCAGGGAGAAGCACTGATATACGCGCTGCTGCAAACGGGTATTTGAATTGGAGCTATGACCCCCGGAAAAAAGAAGACGCTCGTTCACGCGGCTGAGCTCGGCGCCTCCGCTGCTTGCGATCACTTTCCGGTTTCGTGTGCGGATCCGGATGGATATCACAGGCAGACATGTGCGAAAGCCTGCGAAAGCGTCAACCGGTCGTTGTTCCTGAGCTCGAAGACTTGCAACCGTGCAGACGGAAGAGGCATCGGGTTCAAGTAGCGACTTGCGGAGGAAGCGAAGCCGTGATTGCTGCCGGCACACGCTTATTTCACCGGCGAGCCGCCGTCGTTGGAACTCGGACTTGCGTTTGCAGTCCCCGACATGGAGCCTCTCTCTGCGTTACGGCGTAGGCGGTCTGTAGACTTACCTCCCCAAAACTCCAGTCTCGCCATTGATCAGATTCGCTGATGTGCACAAGCGGACGTACCTTCTTAGAACCATCTACGCACGCTCGGCTTCATCGCCCTCCAGGGAACAGAAGCGAGAAGGACTACGTGCTCTCTTCACGATGGAATATTCCGGGTGGAATACACAAGTGGACCCATGCCTGTTGCACCAATGTTTGCCACAATCTGCACCAAATCGCTCGAGAGGCGTAGTCAATGAAGACCGTCACGGCTGTGAAATCGGCCAAATGAGACGCTTCCGAATGGCCTGTCAACGCATGTGCAGCTGGCGCAAGATCACTGTCTTCCTTTCGCGACCACATGAATTCAAATCTGCACGTGTACGTCTTTGGAGGATAATACATAGTCGGAGCCAAATAAAAGGAGACTTTCTGTAAATTGTGGGACAGTTGGATACTCTCGCGCAACAGATCGCAAAAGGTATTTGTCCCCAGCGTGATTCGAACACGCGTTTGAACGGATGTGTTAGACCACAACGTTCCGATCTAACCACTAATCTATGGGAACAGATGAGCATCTGTTCGCCGGTACATACATAATGCACTCCTCTTGCTTCCCGTCAGATCACCCAAAATTGCATATGCTTTTGTTACTACAATGGTGCTGTGCCCCTCAGTTTTCTAAAATTAGATGTAGGGCGCGCGCGCCTGTCGCTCGGAGAGAGTTCTGATGTTGCTCTGAGGAGCTATGTACACCTTTCAAGAAATGTCTTCACTGCTGTGACTCCGCGTGCATGCTCTACTTCTTCGTACCACCGAAGTGCGCGTTGCGCTCTATGACTGGCAATTGCGTGCTGATCTCTCTGCCAGGCTAATCGAGCGGCATGTAAAGCCAAATCTGCGAGCGTGGGCCTAAACCCGAAGCGCGTGACGGGAAGGACGAGCGCGTCGAGTAGGTTTTCAGACGTTCCGTCGCCTGGAAGAACCTGCGCAAGTCGTGCTAGAGTCGGAACCGTGTTCACCTGAGCCGCGAACTTGCGGAAGATGGCCGCCGCGACGATGCAGCAAGTTATCGCCTCGCCGTAGTTGTCCTCCGCTTGCTCGACGGCTGCGAGGACTTCGAGGATTTTACCTTCCATGAAGAGCATCTCCTCTGGGTTCGTCAACCGATCCTCGCCGCGGGCTGTTATCAAACCGGCGTGCAACGCTCCTCGCGCGTCAGCCAAATCGCCGAGTGCAAACGACACCTCCCCGCGAGTCAGAAGCACGCGTGCATGGCGATTAGGACTGTCGTCGCAGGATATGATAGCCTGTTCAGCGCGATGCAGTGCCTCAAGAGCCGCCTCATCGTTCCCTCGAGCAAGCTGGGCCGTCACGAGGCAGTGGAGTGCCCAGACCTCCTGAAAAGGTACGCGCTGTTCGCGAAAGATGCGCGCAGCGGCTTGCAGTTCCTTGATAGCAGGTCCAAGATCTCCGCTTTGCGTCAGCACGCTCCCGAGTAACGTACGCGCTTCGCCTAGTCCAGTCTGGTACTTCGACTCCTCGAAGAGCGGTATCGCCTCTTTCAGCTGACCGACGCCGCGGGTAATGTTCCCAGCATCGA
Source organism: Exidia glandulosa HHB12029 (assembly GCA_001632375.1). Taxonomy (NCBI): domain Eukaryota; kingdom Fungi; phylum Basidiomycota; class Agaricomycetes; order Auriculariales; family Exidiaceae; genus Exidia; species Exidia glandulosa. The sequence continues at coordinate 55,295 of KV426264.1, read as the reverse complement.
TGCTGAAATCGGCCATGTACGCGAGACTGTGGCCAATCATGCGATTGTCGGGATGCTCGAGAGACCGTTGAACATTCACGACCTGCTCTTGACATTCGTACGCCTCGTGCTTCCTGCCCGCGCGGTAGTACGCTTTCGAAAGTTTGTGTAATGCCGATACAGTGCGATTCGGCTTCCCGTAACTCTCCGCCAAGAAACGCATCTCCTGACACGACGCGATAGCCTGCTCGGGCGGGAGATAATTGGAAAGCTGCGCAGTCGTGTCAAGAATTCCTTCGACGTCGTTAACGCGCTTGAACAGCTGAAGCGCCTCTGTCCAGAGCGCCAGCGGATCGCCGCTGGTCACGGAGCGGAATGCGAGGTTTGCCCACAAGTAGAGGAGTCGACCCGTGAGGTAGTCCAACTGCGCGTTCCGTGCAGCGGTGAGAGCGCTCTGGAGAGGGGCAGTCGACCCAACACCGGTGTCGGAAAGAAGATCGAGAATGCACGTCGTGGCTGTTACGGCCGCCTTAGGGTCAGGCGCATGGTTGAGCGCATGCTGCACGACGCAACACAGATTCTCGAGCTCTGGAGAGACAGCTTCGATCGCTGCAGCGACAGCCGTCGACACAGGGAGCCCTTCCTTGTTGATGAGACCGGCGATGCCAAAGTAGTGGTCGTAGAGGGGTGCGAGTACAGCGTCGCTCGGAGCGTGATGGAGAAGCATGTACTCCCTGATTGGACAAAGAACTCGTATGCGGTCGTCCACGGTACGAACAGCAAGTGAGGTTCGAAGGAGACAAGACAGAGCACTGGCCGGATTGGCCAGGTTGGATGCGATGAGGTTGATATCGGACTGGCTGACGCCCTGCGGTAACAGGGAGAGGAGACTCAGAAGCGTGACTGCCTCCGGCTGCTGAACCATCCGGGGCGATGTCAACGAAAGGCGGATCGAGACATCCAGGCTCATCAAGCGACCAGTGTCGTCACTTCGTTGGAGCATGGAAGTCTTCAAGGTTTGCCAACGACTAAGAAGCTCTCGGGAGGACTCGTAAGACGAGAGATTCGCCATAAGCACGAGCGCAAGTGGGATGTTGTCGACGAGGCGCAGTAGTTCAGCAGATTCAGTATCGACATCTGAGACGTCAGATAGCGTAACGAAGAGCTGCGTAGCAGAACTATCGTCCAGAGGTCCGAGAGGTGGCAGCAAAGGCTTCGTCCACGAAACACCTTGAGGTCGTTCGGAACCCCGAAGAGTAACAATCACAGACAGCCCATCGACACTAGCCAAGAACGAGAGAGCTTCTTCGGCGTCTGCGCGGCTGGACGGCGCCTCCCACGCAGAATCAAAGTTGTCGAGTACCAACACAGACGCGTCTCCGCCGAACTTCAACATGAGGGCCTTCTGCGCGGAGCTCCGACTCTGGTACACAATCCCGAGTGCGCCGCAAATGATAGTAAGACACGTCGACTGTCCTTCTGCAGCGTCACACGAGACGAAGTACCGCCGTGAGTCGAATCGCATCGCGATGGCTGGCTCATGCAGAACAGCAACAGCGAGCGACGTCTTTCCCATGCCGGGTCCACCAAGGATCGCGAGAAATGCAGGGACGTCCCGATCGAGCAGGTCAACAGCGGCCTCAGTTTCCGCCGAGCGACCGAAGTAGAACTGGGCAGCGGGAGGAATGGACGGAGCTGACACATTCTCATCCGTAGCAGGAACGACCACCTCAGGAATGAGGGTTCCCCACGCGCGAGTGATAATATTTAGCTGCTCCTGGGCGTTGATATGCGCGCGTAACTGCAGCGCAAAAATGTCAGCTATGCGACAGTAAGACCTGGGCAACGGACCTTCAGAATGTCGAACGCCTGCCGCAACTGAAGGGAGAGGTCCTTCAAGGTCTGCGCGTCGCGATCACGATGCAAAAATTGCGCCAGGTAGCTTTGACGGTTCTGCTCTTCAAGCGCGCGCTTCGTGTCTTCCAAGGCTCTGGGAATGCGATATGGGTCAGCTTACGTCTCGCCTGATTACGCGCTCACTCACGCGCTGAAATTCTCGAGTCCAGAGCGCCATGCGGCAGGCACGCCCTTGTCCGCCGTCTCCAGCTCGGCGCCAACGACCGCGACCAACTCGTTCGCGCGTCTCGAGAGCGCGACGGCTGCGTCACTGTTGAATCTAACATTCTGCACGCGTACACACTGTCAATGTCGCTCACAAGCGCTGCACCGTACGCACACACCTTCGCCGATTCCGCAATGACCGAGGCGAGACCAAAGAGCGTACGCGAGATGCCTTCGCCTGCGATGTCGGCGACGTTGCTTGCTGCAGTCAGACCGAGTGCGAGAGCCATGGGAGTGAGGGAAGCGGGGCAAGGGATTTTGCGTTGTGGATCCCGGCCTATCTAGCAATAGGCGCAATTCGTCCGCATCACCCGGTGATCAGCAAACTTTGACTCGCAACACAGTTTCGGGCATTACGCGCCGGGCGTGCCTGATCGCGGCTTTATACGGTACGGACGATGCCTGGACTCCGGATGAAGGGCGAGAAGAGAGTACGTAGGTCTAGGACAAGGGTGGGCGAATTTCTTGCAGTATCATCGGTCGAATCGATATCTCGTTCGCTCGCCTTTGGAACTGGGAGAGCGTTATCCAGTCGTTTCAGATCATGCGCGCGAGTCCAAACGGGGATGGTTGTTCTGCGGATGGCTGTCCAGAAGTGGGAGAGAGAATCGGCGGCGACGAAGTCCGGAGCGGTTGACGATTCCAGCGGTCCGCCAAGCCTTCCCATTACGTCCTTCTGGCACTGCCACATTACAACATGGTCCTCTTGCTTCAGGGTAGACGGCCAGCCTGAGCCGTTTCCACACGCGAGCAGCCCACGAAAGACCGGTCTGGATCCCCGAATGAGCATAAAGCAGCAGGTCGACCTGCCCTGCCGGCGCGCACAGGTTGTAAGAACCGAAAAGCGATCAAAGTTGGATACGCCGCTCGCCACAGGCTGTACACCGGTGCTCTATTGTCAAAGGCGAGCAGCGATACGTTCTACGAATATGGACTCCAGCGGGGCCCGAAGCATGATTGGGCACCACGATACCGCGGAAAGGTGGCGAACGCAGGAAGCAAGTGGGACGCGCTGAGTCCGAATACACTTCTCCTCGGCTCTGAGTAATCCGTCTCAAAAGCAACTTTGGTTGTCAGCCAGCTAATATGATGATGAAATCGTCTGTTATCTCCTCGAGTACTCGTGCGTGCTGAACGGATAGACACGACCTCAACTTTCATGTACAGCGTACGAGTCCTAATCTCCCTGGCACTTGAAGCTGTTCATCTTGTCATTCCAGTTCATGTCCAGCTGCCTCTGCCAGTCCGCGAGAGTCGAAACTCCAGGATTGACGATTGGACCGAACCTAAAGGCCGACGCGTAAGTAAGGTCATGGGCAGCAGTACTGTGATGCGTACCGTTCTCCTCCTGAGCAGTTCGAGCTGATGTAGCCAAAGCACTGTCATGGGCGGCCGGTAGTTAGGCGCTGTAAGGCATGGCAAGAGCACATGTGTCGCACCTGGAGTCCTGAATCCGGTCCAAATGAGCTTACTGAGTTGGACGGGAGTGTGTAGCACCGCCCGATGACCACATTGAGGACATGTGCTATAATGGGATCAGTTTCAAGATCGAACCTGAAGTGGTATACAAACTCTGGGCCCCTCCCTGCAGTCGAGTCAGAATCGCCAATACAAGACTTCGTGTCCAAGACTCACCCAGTTGATGTCGGTTGTATAGAACACCCCAGGACTACGTTTCTGCTTTCGAGTCAACAACCGACGGCATTTTAGGGGAATGCCTTACCTGGAGAGTGGCGTTCGGCGAGGCAGCCGGAGCCGCTTGCGCGAGGGCAGCGAGGAACACTACCGCAAGGACCTTGAACATCTTGCAATGATTTTCACGGAAGTAGCATGCCTCTGACTCTTATAGTAGTTCCTCAAGTCCCAGCGCTCCACTCTCAGGGCTTTGGCGCTTTGTGTCATGCAATTCGGGCTTCAAACAGCGTCTCCTCTGCCCAGGTGCGCTTCCTAAAGCACTGGATCGAAGAAAGCGCCTGGCATGCCCGGTTATTGCTTCCCCACGACCCAGACCGAACTTGATCCAGTCGTACGCGTGTATTCCCATGCCCAAAGAATTGAAAGTAGTACAACACCTCGTACAGTAACTGCGTGAGAGAAACCCTAGAAACGACACATCTACTTCTCCTCGGATCCGGTACTGCGTTTCTCCTCGTCCACCCCGGGTTGAGCCTTTGAGTGCGAAGCGCTGCAGAGCGTCAGAGTCTTCATCAGCAGCACAAACACTGCAGCGCGTACCTGAGGTGCTCGAATCGTAACTGTAGCGCGACACAACTCAGAACGACTGATCTTCATGACGCTGACGGGGCATACCTTCGGACCAGTATACGACTTCCTCGAGACAAGCGCATAGGACACCGTCGCGAGGAACAACGGGCCTCCCCACCCAAGTACGGCCCTTCAATTCAGGTACCGTAGTCAGCAGTCAGCGTAGAGTACTTGTATGTCGACGCACCAGTTCATATTCTGCGCGGTCAAATGGGCGCCGCGCACGGCCGGGAAACAGAGCATAGGCAGGATGAGCGAGACAAACGCGCAAGCGTAAATCCCCACGGGCTTGCCCCATCGTCCTAGATTCCAGGGTCCTGGACGCCAGCGGTCTCCGGCTAGGAAGCAGCGCTACACGGAAGTTCAGTTCACGTGTTAGGAGCCGAGAGAGAACGGAATGACCAGGAAGATTGGCATAACAAATGCGAAGCTTCAACTAATCAGAGAGCGAAGGGCATGTAGGAGAGAACAGTGGACGCACTAAGCAGCCACCGCGCCGAATGAGAAGATCGCCCCGATCGCCACAGGGCCAGCGAAAATGAGGCAGATATAAACTGTGGCGACCAGGAAGTTCCAGATGCAGGCGTTGACTGGCGTCGCGGTCTAAGATCTCAGTTAGTCAGAATACCAGCCCAACGCCTAGGATAGAGGGAGCGACACTGACGCGAGTGTTGACATGTGAAATGAGACCGCTGAATGGAAGCACTCCGTCTCGTGCGTACGCGTATGCGAGGCGCGAGCACGCAAGTGCGACTCCCTGCGAGGAGATGACGCCGCAAATGACTGGACAGAGCGCATCAGCGAGGTAAGTCGCCACGTAGAGGGATAGCGCACTCGTAATGATACCAAAGGCGGTGGTCACTGCCGGGGACGTGGCCTATATGAATAAGAGGTCAGACGATGAACAGAGACTGTGAAGAACGGGAGAACATCGTACCTGCGCCATCGCGGAAATAAAAGGCTGACCGAGAGGAGAGCCCAAGACCGCGCCAACATCCAAAATCTACGAAGCAACGCCCTGGTCAGAGTGTTGCACGTGCAATATCTCGTTCAACCAACGATGTACGCCAATATCAGAGTGAGGAACCTTCAGGATATGCATCAGTCGTCATCGAGTCGTCATAGTGCACACAATCGTCGCTTGACGGGACACGCACCAGCCGAATAGTCCACCAGTCGCAGCGGTGGCAACGATAACACGGGGAGTAGCGATTTGAGAGTTAGAGCATTCCTCCGACATGTGAAAAGGGGCATCGTATCCGGCCATAGTCCTGAGGATTGATATCATGCGCTGCGCGGACGAATGGGTCTGGATGGCGTACCAGATGGCTGTAAGGAACGCCATGATGACAGCTAGGGGTGGACGTTAGACTCTAGCAGACAAAGCGAGCGCGCTTTTCTGACCTATGCCGTCAGGCCATTCCTATTGGGTGAGCGAGGTCAGAGCGCGCTATGCGAACATGGAAGTGAGCTGAACGTACAGTCCCGTTCTCTATGCTACAACCGCCGGTTAGCGTGAGAGCATCGCTACGCAGACGCAGATATAGCTCTTACGTTCCCCAGACCTCCTTGCTCGGCCGGAACCCTGCAACCCGTCGTTGGTGAGTTTCGATATTCTGTGCGAGCTGTCTGGTACTCACGAGGGCGATTGATCACAGCGGCGGGCAACCCTATAACCACGATGAGATATCCGATCTACGGAAAAGAAAGCCTCATTAGGTCCCCAGGAACACAGGGGAGGAGGAACGTTCATGAGGCGGACCCCTTGAAACCATGTCATGGCGTTATTGACACGCGCGACCCAGCGCGTTGGGAGTGTCGCGCAAATGAAGCATAAGAACGTAAGAGACAACGTAATACCACTATCAGCGCAAGCTTCCAATCAGCGGCCAGCACGGTGAATCGAGAGAGACTCACAATATCTTTGCATTCGTCGGTTCGAAAGATGGATTGTTCAGCTTGATCAAGGCGGATATCATCGCTGCGTTTCCGTAGTTCACTGCTGGACTAGCTGAAACATCTGTGAGTGGGTCGTCTGGCTACGTACGTGGACATACCCGTAGAGAGGCCAAGCCAGTTGGACCACCCAGTAAGATACGCAAGGAAGCGACTCGTCTTCGGCGGGGCCTTGCAGAACGGTGTCAGTCCGGTTCAGAGCCGCATGGCTCACGAGAAACGAACGAGAACGCCCACGGCATAGTACACTGTACTACCAATGAGCACGGTAGGTAGGAGTAGAGATGGAACGTACATCCGCCGCTCGTCGGCATGGAGCTTGCAAGCTCTGCCATCGACAATGCGACACACTGGATGCCCGTCCAGGCCTAGGAGTCGCGTTAGTACGGGACTGTACTCTCGCAATGTCGACATACGAGCAGCCAGCCCCTGCGTGCATGGGTCAACAGAGGGAGCATGCACGCGGCGAGTGGTAACTTTACCATGTTAAGCCGACTGTTCCGGCGTCTGTGAGCACGAGGAAGGATATTAGCGCGTCGCAACCGAGAAGAGCGACGACGACGCACAGCCGAGACTGACTAGTAAACAGACGGTAAGCATCGTACAACTCCCTGAGCGAGGGAAGCACGCACTCGGCAATGTCGTGGCGATACCAGGGAGAATACCCAGCACGGACAGGGCGACGCTGAAGCTCGAAACGAGCGAGAGCTCGCGCTTGAGCTCCTGCTTATATCCGCATGCCTCGAGAGCCGCCTCGTCCAACGCCTCCGTTGCATCGACCGTCGCGTCGGCCCCCGTCTTTTCGTCTTTCCAGGCCTTTTCGTCGACGTCTGCAGCTTGGCCGTCCATGAGAAGCGTGGGTGGAAGAGAGGGGCGCCTCGCACGGGTGCATACCGGCGAATCACGCCTTTTTGACTGGAAGCAGGATCGCGGTTGCAGAACTCCCACTGCCACCAGGCCCACACGCCCCCGGAGGTTCCTGATACCGCACGTCCGCGCCAGATAAGTGTGTTATCCTTCTGTACGGCCCACACGCTCACGGCGAGAGTAATTCAACCACGGCATAGTACTCAAGCGCAAGACTATCAGCTTAGCGACGAAGCGGGAGTCGAGTAGTCCAGCGAGCGAGGCAGAGTTCTTTCGGAGTGACATGTGCCCAGCAGCAGTCGACGTCGCGTGTCAATCAAAAGAAGACATGTCAACGCTCTGGAACTGCGCATGCGGTTCTACCAGATGACCGTACGGGACAAGATGCAGCCGCTCGGATCAATGGACTTTGAATTTCGAACTCTCGAATCAGGCTGAACATATGATTGACTGACAACTTATATCACTAAGTAGGCATTGTAAGTATATAGGTGGGTCTTTTTATAGCAACGCTTCATAGCCCTACGCGTGACGTTGCGGTTCCTGATGCTCGGCATCACCTTAAACCTTCGTGAATGTCGGTCTGACGGTGAAACAGCCTCGAAACCAAACATCTCGGATGCGCTGATAACGAAGCAGAATATACCCTGAGTTTTCATCTCTGTGTATGTGGCCCGAAAGCTCACCTCCGTGGTACCGAATACGAAGAATGCTGCTAAGGGTACTAGATATTTGGATGAGCGATCTGGTGACTCTGGATCATATCATAGTATACGCACATAGACCGGCTACGCCCTCCGCCAGAACGTGAAGCTCACCTCGCGGGTTTACTGCATCTAAAACGCTGTCATCGAAGGAAGAGACGTTAGTTATTCACACCTGTGCACGCAGCCGCAGGAGCTTAACTCACAGGATGCTATACCACGACCACGCGAGACATCAGGAATAGAACATTTATGAGGTGAGATAGGCTCTCACACAGCGCCGAACCCGCAGACTGCGTTGAACACGAGGATACGGGCAAGCACCGCGTACCAGGCTCTGTCTTCCGTATGTAGAGCTCGCCGCCAATGCCACGTCTTGAAAGGGTGGAGACTCGCCCGTACGCGGAACATAGTGAAAACTGGACTGCGCTTAGCAGTCGAGCACAAATGTCCCCAAAGACGTACCGATCAGGAAGAACGTAATGGTCAATGGTAAGACCATAACGACGTAGTGTGACTTGCTTCTGTTGATTGTTTGAATGGAAGGCTCTTGATCAGACAGCGGTAAAACAGGACACACAGTAACGATGGCGCTCCCGTGTCGAATGTACAGACCAACTTACTGCGAGTTAGATGTGGGTCGGATAGGTTCAAGGTAACCTATAACGCATTACGCAGAGGGCGACGTACACTTGAGACGAGTACGTACCACGGTGTGTATGATGAAATATGTGACGCTGACGAACGGTGGGGCGATTGCCATCTATCCGCAATGTATGAGAGAGGATTGGACCCATCTCATGCACACGCACTGCAAGTCGGACATTCATGGAAATTGTACTAGAAGCCCTCCCTCCACCCGGGAGAGTGAGATATAACTGGAACTTGTGAGCGCTGCTGATCCAATATAAACACGCACAAAGTTGCTAACCCGTAGAGTACCTGTGATGCCCGCAATAGCGCTCCTAACAACCATGTAAGTAACCTCTGTACGCGTAGTGAAGAGGACTGACATTGTGAGTCCTCCGTAGATGGAACCCATTTGAATCGTGCATAAAGTACGCGGTGGCACAGGATCCGATCGTAGCGCCGCACAAGCGGCCGTCACCGACTCCGTATTGCGGCCTATACGATTACCTTGAGTAAAAACAAGTGATATAACACGCAGATCACTCAATACGCTGCTGTTGGATTGGACTTAACGCCGTCATCGCCGTTCACACGCTCTGTCGCACTGTGGGCGCTTCCCAGCGCTTTCGTCCGCTTCATCCACCACTCCGATCGACAGTGCTCTCACAGCACATCAAGTCATATATGACAAACTCATGTGCCGCTGTTGGATCGTGCTCGCGCGAGGCCGCTGCGCGCCCTCGCTGCTCGCACGCTCTCCCGCCCTGCGGGCGCTTCTCTCCGCCGTCTGTTCTTCAACTTCTGACACAGTCAC